>JAPYZL010134801.1:0-33427 GCA_030522825.1 Platygaster orseoliae
AATATGAAAAAAAGCTACCACCAGGTAGCTCTCAGGCTACTTTTTTATTATTTTTTTTACCTCAATTTTCTCGACCCTACCGGGTCTCTTGATTTCGTTAATTTCTAAGATTTTCGTATTTCATGTTGTTGATATAATTTATTTGTAATATTTTCTGGTACTTTTAGAGATTTCTAGCGTTACTGTGTATCGCTTGATACATTTATTGAATTAGATGTTATATTATTGAAAATTGCAAGGATTCGAAAAATTCCAATTGATTTCAGTATGTTTCCATACCACTTAACCTAATTAAACCACATATAATTTACAATCCGCTGCAATGTCAGCTGATTATTGCGCGATATAGATACCTTTCTTAATGTAAAATGCACTTTAGGAATTATATATCGTGCTCAAATACAAAAAATCGTTAAATAACTGCTTGCCATTCATTTGCCATCCAACTGCCATCGAAATGGATGGCAGGCCGCAACGAGGGAGTCGCGTCTAAAATTACATGTTGTAGTTTCCCCAAAAAAGTGTATATTCCTCCCACGTTCCACCCAAAAAAAGTGGCCATTTTTTTTGTACATGCACGGGAAAAAATATTGTATGTTACATGGGAGAAAGATGATTCCAACTCGTGCGTTTGGGCTTTCTCCCTTGTAGCATAAATATCTATTTCGCTGGTTTGAGTGATTTTGCCCCTTCTTTCTTACAATTATTGAGTCGTACAAGAGAAATTGAAAATATTTTTTCATCTTTTGAAATTCTACGACTTACTTTATTTTTAGGATAATTCATTATGTTGATAGACATTAATATTAATTAAAAAACTATTTTAATATAAATTTAGTTTCCTGATAAGGGCCCATGATAATTGATGGTTCGATTTCATTGTTTAATAAATAATTTATTTATGAAATGTCACTAAATCTTGAAGACTCGAAATTGAATTTACAAACACTTTATTCAACTAATGATGGAAATACCCTTTCATGCACGAAAAATTTATTTTCGCTTGTTTGATTGATTTTGCCGATTTTTTTATTTAAAATTTTGTAGTCGTATAAGAGAAATTGAAAATATTTTTTCACGATTGGAAATTCGGAATATAGATAGTAGTTCGTAATTTATATTAAAATAATTTTCTGATAGTTATTGAAATCCATTAATATCAAACAACAAATTCTACAATCTATATTATTTTTAGGATTATTCAGTATGTTAATGGATTTAAATAATAATTATAACATAATTTTTATAAAAATTTAGTTTCCTGATAAGGACCCATGATAATCAATGTTTCGATTTCATTGTTTGATGAATAATAATTTATTGATGAAACGTCACTAAATCTTGAAGACTTGGAATTTATTTACAAAGACTTAATCCAACTAATGATGGAACTATCTTTTCGTGCACAAAAAATTTGTTTTCGCTGGTTTGAGTGATTTTTCCCAATTTTTTTTTACAATTCTTTAGTCGTATAAAAGATATTGAAAATATGTTTTCACCCTTGAAAATTTGGAACATAGATAGTAGTTCATAATTTGTACTAAAATAATTTTCTGATTGTTATTCAAATCCATTAATATCAAACAACAGATTCTACTATTTACATTATTTTTAGGATAATACATTGTGTTGATGGATGATGGATGTTAATATTAATTATAAAATTATTTTCATATAAATTTAGTTTCCTGATAAGGGTCCATGATAATCCATGCTTCGATTTCATTGTTTAATGAAATTTATTGATAAAAAGTCACTGCATCTTGAAGACTTAAAATTAAATTTACCAAGAAATAATCCAACTGATGATAAAACTATTTTTTTGTGCACAAAAATTATTTTCGCTGGTTTGAGTCATTTTGCCTTTTTTTTACAATTATTTAGTCGTACAAGAGAAATGAAAAATATATTTTCATCTTTGGAAATACGGAACATACATAGTTCATGATTATCATTTAAATAATTTTCAGAAGATAGTTCAAATTCATTATTATCTAAGAACAAACTCTACTACTTACATTATTTTAAGGATAATTCATTATGTTCATGGATGTTAATATTGATTATAAAATTATTTTATTATAAATTTAGTTTTCTGATAAGAGTCCATGATAATCAATGCTTCGGTTTCATTGATTGATAAATAATTTATTCATGAAAAGTCACTGAATCTTGAAGACACAAAATCAAATTTACAAAGAATTAATTCAACTAATTAATTATGAAACTATTCTTTCGTGCACAAAAAGTTTATTTTCGCTGGTTAGAGTAATTTTGCACCTTTTTTTATTTACAATTATTTATTCGTATAATAGAAATTATAAATATTTTCACTCCATTGGAAATTTGGAACATACACAGTATTAAATAATTTATATGGTTTTCCGATCCCTTGGAATAAAAAAAAAAGAGAACTCATTTTTTGTTTCTTGTTTCCAAGCTTTCGGACATTGATAATAATAAATATTATTATTCCTACTACAAATTTTATTTCATAGGAAATTTTACTACTTATATTATATTTAGTATTATTCGTTATTTTACTGGATTTGAATAATAATTAAAAGATTATTTTATTGTAAGTATAATTTCCTGATAATGGCTCAATAAAATGACAAAAGTTTGAAAACAAGAAACAAAAAATGAGTTTTTCATTTTTTTGCTTACAAATAATCGAAAAATCATGAAAATTATGAATAACAAAAATGGAACGTGATCCAAGAAATAATATACAATACTTTTATAGGATTTGATTATAACCATGCTTTTTTTGCATCATCTCGTAAATTATGTGGAAATGTAAAAACTATACTATATAAAAACTATTTTTCTGATTTATTCTTTATGAAAAAAAATTTTGTTCTCTTTAGTAACATTTTTCAAGCATTAATTTCATGAAGTACAATATTCGTGTTAACTGGAAGTAATTTTTTCTATTATTTTTCTATTGAATAAAATACAAATGTTATAAAATTAAAATCAAGATATAACATTGATAATGATTACAAATAATAATCATATAATGAAGAAACAAAAATTTCTTCAATCTTTGCAATTGTTCAGGCATTTAAATTGCATGATCCGTTATTTAATTATTTAAAAATATTTAATGTACTTAAGCTAATGATTCGAATATTTTTTGTTACAGGCGTGACTGACATAATAACCTAAACAACAAAAAAACAAGACAGTGAGTACTATTGAGTATTTTTATCCCCCCCCCTTTTTAATATTAAATAACTAATAATCACAATTTACGTTAAATCGCGTGGGTTTTTTGTGAAAACGATAAAATTCGTTATCATATTTCCAATATGAACATTTGTTACAATTTGATTAGATGAAGAGAATCCGAAATATAGCTTTCAAATTTTTATAAAATTTTCTGCTATTCGAATATTATCAGAGTACTAAACCATAATCTTATGTTCTAATTCAAAACGAAAAAAAGAAAACCTTTTTATAATTTTTCCTACTAAACCCATTATCACAAAATATTTCATTATTTGATATCGAATTTCGCGTAATAAGTGGGAAATCCTTTCAAAATCGCTGTAACGAGGTCCCCGCATCTGCTCCACTTCTACCATTCTCCACGAACAACAATTTTCCTCGTAAAAAACCTTCCTGCAATTTCCAAACTCCATCGCGTAACATCCCTCGAAACGTTTCACCCCGATAACGAATTTACCTACCGCCAATTCATACGATAATTAAAATTTCCAATTGATTACATAACTGTAACGCAATCATCGCGCGCCGAATATTACGCCCCGGGAAATTTCGCCCGATTCGTAACCGAGTTTCAAACTTCCCGAAAAAAAGTACTCTCTAAAGCTGGAATAGTAGGTTTTTACTTGTTGTCGATCGTATTTGACTGTCTGAAATCGACAAAAGTCGTCAATCTGTCGATCGGTAAATTAAATTAATTAAATCGATCTATTTTTACTCAAGTAGTCGTTTTTGCGAATATTTTTTAAGCAAATGACTATATTAATATCACACAACGAATTAATATGAAATGGAGAAAACAATTAGTTGTTTCATTTTTTACTATAAATGTATGGTTGTTTTTGTTAAATGACTATTTTCAAGGTTATTTGAACTATTCGTTAGTCACATGATCTTACCATTCCGTTAGAAATATTTTTTTACTATTCCAATTAGCTTTCACATTACATTGTTTTCTAACTTAATTATCTATACTTATAAAATAACACTATGAAATATATTTATTTTACGAAAAATGGAGTAGTAAATTTTTAAAAAACGTGTTTTTTTTTAATGGATCAATAAAAACCTAACTGAAATTTAAAAAAAGTAAAAAAATCATTAAAGAATAATGTATTGTGGTGTACTTGAACGATCGGTATCCCAAAAAAAATTTTAAACAAGAATTCATTTCGAAGAATTGCAAATTTTTGGATAAAAAAAGAATCGTTCAAGTACATCACAATATTCTTCTTTAATAATTTTTTTATTTTTTTGGTTTTATTGTTAGTTAAGTGGTTCCCCTTATAGAGTGTTCCCTACAAACTTTTATAAAAAAAGCTCCGGGAGAAGGTCCACAACTCCGACAATATTAAAAATTTATTTATAATTCAACTTGTTTTTTTTTCTTGGGTACCACTACCAAGAAATAGTCTTTTGCTTTTTCAAATACAATTTGCATAAAACCCTGGGAAAAAGTCACCAACTTATCTCACAGTAAAATTTCGACAATTCTAGATTCAGGGAGTAAGGTGAAAATTACTTTCTCGTATCGACGTGGAAAAAAAATAAATCTAACGCTCAATCGCCGCCCAAATAAAATAACACTCAAGGCAACTCCGGAGAAAGTGGCTTTTTCGGCTGGGAAAAAATTTTTTCCCTGGTTTCATCTCGTGAGTGCTGCCGGGGGAATGGAAAATTTCCATAGCCGGATGATTCAGTCAAATTAGCCGGTGCAGCTTGTGCAGTCATGCCGGGACGACGATCGATCACGCATTAATGAAAGTGCCCACCCTCGTTTCGCGGTGCGAAAGCTGCTTGATCTCCGATGTTACGTTTTCGCGGGGGGGGGGGGGGGGGAAAAAAAAAAAAAGGGGGGGGTGGGGGGGGGCCGTTTTATTTTCATGGAAATCTTATTCATTATTCATCGCTTCGGCCGTAGCTAAAGAAGGCACGGAAAAACGAAACGGAGAGTCGCGAATGATTTGTGGGTTCAAGGGTCTTCGTCTTCTTCGGATTTCTTCACAGGCAGGGGGTGATGGTGAAGAGGGCAGCAGGAAGGGAGGGGGAGGTTTGCATCAAGCAATTACGCAGGTGTTGTTTATTGGGAGGGAGCGAGGGGTGCGGGGGGGGCGATTCAATGGCGTGGTAATGAGGGTGGTTTTTGGGAAGAATGCAGGGTCAAGATATTGGATATTGGTTGGGGTGTCTAGAGGAGGGGGGGAGGGTTGATTTTGTGCTTGCGTGGTATCGATTTTTGTGGGATCTGGGGGAGAGTGAGCTTTCTCGACGTTTTTTGAACACTACGGTGTTTGTATAAAGAGAGGTTAGAATTAATACTTGAGAATTTTTTGACTTGTGGGAGGTCACGTTTGGTGAAGTGAAGAATTTTTTTTCGTGTAGAAGGGGTTCTTTGATGACATTTATTTTAAGGTGAAACTTTGTTATTTTGGTTATTGGTCTTAATAAGGAGACATGTATTTTTGATTGTCACTGAATTTTTTTTATCTACATAGCTTAGTTAAGAATCATAAATTAGGAATGTATTTTTACTGAAATGTTTACTATTTTTGGTATATTACAATAGAATAATAATAATTATTGACAGTTTATTTTCAAATTTGAATATTTAGAGAATCACTAGAATAAAGAAACTTTTGAAAAATCGCAAGAAGCATTTTTTCAACTGTTCATAACAGAAAAGAAATTTTTTACTACATATAATCAAGCAGAAACCCTGGTAGCCAATTGGAAAATTTTTTTTGGCATCATCATTTTTGGTCAGAACTATCTGAATTATTCGATTATTTTCACTCAAAAGATTAAAATAATGTAAATTCATCAAAGTGTGAAACGATCACTTCTTTTTTGTAGTTGTTGTTAAAACTTTTGTTGTATTCAATTTATTATGAAATTTTAATTTCGTAAATGCTACCTATTTAAATATAATTGATCAAGTATGAAAATGTTCTTTGTAAGACAAAACCACGAGACGCGTATTTTTTCTTCTTGCTACGAAAAAATTTTTGTCAAATCATAGTCTACTTTTTTTTTGTAAAGGATATCGCTGTTTTCTAACGTTCGCGAGAATTTTTTTTTAATGCTTGTAACTCTGTCAAAAAATAACAAATAAAAACTATTCTTTGACTGGAATATTTTTTATGTTGTCACTTTGAAACACAATCGTAAAATTTTGCCTATCAGTTACTATTAATAAATTTTACGGCAATAAACGAAAGTGCAGTTTTTTTTAATGTATTTTTCTTCAAAAAAACATAACTTTCAGAAAAATTTTTTTGGTTAGTAAGTGTTTAGCTCAATTGTAGTGCATAGTGTCTATTTACTTCTTCAAAAAAATATTCATAATGCTTTTTTTTGAGAAATTATATCGCAAAAAAATTTTCCACTCTCTGTTTGATGCTAAATGGTAAATGCTAAATAAAAACAGAAAGTCAACAATTTATCATTTCCTACGAAAGTGACAACAATATCAAACATTTCAATCAAAAAATTCTTTAAATTAATTGAAATCATCAATTGTTACTTCGGAAACAAAATAAATAAATAGGCCAAAAAAAATTTTTCGAGTCTTATTACTTGAACTTATAAACGAAATACATGAGTTTTGCTGAAAAATAAATTAATGTCTGTGCCTAATAAAATCACGTATTACGAGTATGTACATTCATTTACATGCTACTAAAGTTTTTTAAAAGATTAATTATATTGAAAAAAAATGTGATTGTTTCTCAACTTAATATTTTTCAATCATTCTAATTTTTCAAGTAGAAATAGTCTACGAAATCGTCCTTTTTTTAAATGTATTTTATTGTGAAAACCATGATTCATTGCCAATTAAAAAAGTTTTTCAATTCTAGAGATTCAACTTAATCGCATTATAGAGTGTCTATTTTTTCGACAAAAATTTCTAAAAATACTGCATTTCTTTAGAATTTTAAGTGAATTCTACAAATTTATCATTACAAAATAATAATTCGATTTAAGCGATATAATCAACAATTTTAATTCTAATTTTTGCACGATTGAGTAAGAACATTAATTTACACTACCAAAAAAAAAACCTACACATTGGACATAAAATGTTTTCAAGCCTATACCAGCAAATATTTGAATGAATAAAATGACTCTCGCACTATTCATTTTCATTAACTTCCCTTCCTCTCATCCAGATTCATAATATCCTGGATACAATAGAAAATCGTAACTCATCAATGCCAAATCACAAATACGCTACTTACAGTAATTAGGGCGCGCTGCCTGGATCAAAATTCAATATTTACATTCATTCGTCATCGTCGCTTGGCGCATACGATGCGCGCTAATTCAGCGTGATTCCAGAACCCGGTGAAATACGTCCGCTCGACACGCATCGACGACAGATGCAGTGGCAGCTGCGCTAAAAATGTATTTGTCCTTTTCGCTGTAGAGAGCGCGTACTGTAATAATCACAATATCGAGTACCTATTCAACCCTCAAGTACACTAAAATCTTTTTCCTCAACTGTGTTGGAAACTGCACATTTTCCCCACTCTCAAATCCCATTAAATTCCCCTTTTCCCACGTTCTTGAATGAACTAGTGTGGAACATTCATTTTGTTTTATTTGATTCGTAGAAATAAAACTTTTTTGCCCTGCTTAAGAAGTATGCTATTATTTCCCGTGAGCTTTCAAGTCGAACAATCAAATGCGAGAAGTTTCATTAGTGCTTTGTGCTTTTTCGCGATCCGTGGATAGGGAACGAAAAATTTCTGTATCGAAAGTTTTGATGGTTTTTTCTGAGTGTTGTGATGAATTCAGGAATTTCTAATATGAGTGTTTGAGCGAATGTTATTTATGAGTTGACGGAATACTGAAACAAGAGAATTTTTTCAATTGGTTTCCAATTTCCAATTTTTTATTGTTTTTAAATTATTTTGGATGTCAGAAAATATTATTTAAGTGCATTTAACTTTTTTAAAAAAATGCATCACTTTGAAATTAATTTTTCAAAATGCGAAAACTATTTTCAGGCATTTCAAAATATTTTATATGTAACAAACTTTATTTATTTATGTAATCGAGAGTACATCTCGTGCATGCATCGTAATTATTCAATCGCATATTTACGCAGTTTCGACCAGTTCTGTATAACTTGAAACCCTGTCAAATTCAAATGCCCTCATTTACATTGTAAATATGTCACACTGTCGCTTACGTGCATTTTTTATTCGATGAAAACCAACAGAATAATCATTGATATATGTGCAACTGAAGTCCATTCATTGTAACTTACATAGAAATGAAACTTTTCATGATAATGGATTAGTAAATTATTACAATGATCTACATTACCATTATGTTGCATATTCATAATTAACTGGATATTCAAAATTTCATGTCAATACCTGAAAATCGTGCAGAGTTTGAGTGATTAATGAGATTACTTTTCAGTATAGATTTTTACATTCATGCAAGCGACCTCGTCGTGGATCAATATTTTTTATAGCAATCACGAGACCGCAAGTTTTTTAATGATTTATTATTGTCGAGCTGACGAAACTTTAAAAAATTCATTTCAGAATTTGGAAAACTGGAAAATAGCATTAATATTAGTTTGTTTTATTTTTGCAATTTCCAAAAATTATCTAAAATGTATTTTCCATCACAGTAAATTCTAACAATAGGAGTTTTTTTTCTCGATTCAAAAGCTACGAATTTCAAGTAATTCACCATTGTCCAAATAACAATAAACTTTGAGAACCTCCACTTCAAGTTAATAGTTAACGCCAGATCTTTCAGTCGGGAGTGAAAGAATTCCTTCCGATACGCTACAAATAACTGGAGGAAGTATAATATCCGGAGGGCATAGTTTGTAACACAATGCCGGGACCGTAAATCGAGCGCCCTCGAACAAGTTCATTAAATTACAATGTTGATCTTCCGCGTGAAACGAAAAGTGCCAATAGCAAAGCTTCCCGTCGAGAACACAAAGCGTCGTCGAGTTCGTCATTACTGCTATCAAATTCAACTAATGATGAAACTATTCTCCATGGACGAAAAAGCTTACTCAATTTATTCAAGCTCATGAATTCCGAGGAAAAAATGATTCGATTTAATTGTTTGTGGAAATAATTTATTGATGGAATGTTACTGAATCTTAAAGAGTCTTCAATTTAAAAAGGCCAAAATTCTTTCGTGCAGAAAAAAACTTACTTTGTTTAATCAAGCTCATGAAGTTCGTGAAAATTAATGTTTCAATTTCATTGTTTGAAGAATAATTTATTGATGAAGAATTTTGAAGACTCTCAAGGTCGAAATTCAATTTGATGAATTCATTTAATGATCGAACTATTCTTTTGTACAAAAAAAAAGTTTCTCAATTTAATCAAGCTCATGAACTCTGTGATAATCAATGTTTTGACTTCTTACTGAATATAGAAGACTCAAAGTCGAAATTCAGTTAAAAAAGACTGTAATTCAACTTATGATGGAACTATTCATTCGTGCACAAAGTAGTTTACTCAATCGAATTAAGCCCATGAATTCCAAAATAATCAGTCCTTTGATTTTATTAGTTGAAGAATAATTCACTGATAAAATTTTACTGAATTTTGAACACTCTCAAAGTTGAAATTCAATTAGATAAATTCGAATAATAATGGAACTTTTCTTTCATGCAAAAAAAACTTTTTCAATTTAATCAAGCACATAAACTCCGTGATAATCAATGCTTTAACTTAATTTTATTAAGAATAATGTACTAATAAAATCTGACTGAATTTTGAAGACTCAAAGTCGAAATTCAGTTAAAAAAGACTTAAATTCAACTTATGATGAAACTATTCCTTTGTGCACAAAATAGTTTACTCAATGGAATCAAGCTCATGAATTCTAAAATAATCAATGCTTTGATTTCATTATATAAAGAATATTTTAGTGATGAAATATTACTGAGTTTTGAAGACTCTCAAGGTTGAAATTCGATTTGATAAATTCAACTAATGATGGAACTATTCTTTCGTGCAAAAAAAACTTTTTCAATTTAATCAAGCCCATAAACTCCATGATAATCAATGCTTTGACTTAATTGTTTAAAGAAAAATATACTGATAAAACCTTACTGAATCTGGAAGACTCAAAGTTAGAATTCAATTAAAAAAGACTGAAATTCAACTTATGATGGAACTATTCTTTCGTGCACAAAATAGTTTACTCAAACGAATCAAGCTCATGAATTTCTAAATAATCAATGCTTTGATTTTATTGTTTGAATAATAATTTATTGATGAATTGTTACTGAATCTTAAAGGCTTCAATTTTAAAGACGTTTTGTACTGCGTTTTATGATTTAATGTCAAAATTCAATTTTCAGCGAGTATCACATTATAAAACATACTTATATTCTCAAAATTATCTGAAATATTTGAACGACAAGAACAACTCTATATAAACGATAAAACGTAAAATGTCCCAAAGTCCGTTTCTCAACAAGAGCCAATTTCGCTACGTCATATTTAGCTCGCGACGATTTATCGTGTCGAATTGGCTCGCGCCGGCTAATGCGAGTGCGACGTTTTTATTGCACGCGCGTCCTTATTGCACGAATGCGAATAAATAAATTTATTCGCAACAGCCGATGTAGTCATTACACGCTTCCCGACGACTGCGCACCGAGAAAATACAATGAAACTTCGCGATTCATCTGGCTCCTTCATTTTTTCCCGGTAACTTACGTAAATCTAACTGAATCGTTCGTCCGTTGTTAATAAAAGCGTCGCTGAAAATTCACTTGCTATTAATTAAAAGGTGGCGTCGATTGCATCGAATTCAATGGCGAAAAAAAAATTGGATAATTTGTTGGACTCTCGTTTCTAGCGAACATCAGAACAGACTGTTTTGATTTCATTTACCAAATTCGAATGCTCGATCGGCCTCGTCAAATTAAATTGTATTGGGAGCAATCAAGTTGCGAGGATTCAAATAAAAATGTTGAAATGGTTAAAACATGGGAGTTGGATTTGTTTATTAATGTGAATTATTGAACTAGTTATAAAGGCAATTGAAACAGCTCTGCTTTGGGCGAATAAATAAAACATTTAATTTTGAAACAATCAATTTAACGATATCGTTTTTGTAATTCAAAAAATTATGTTACAATTACCATTAACATAATATTTCGTGAAGAAAAGTATTTTACTCCTTTTTTTTTTATTCTATTAATTTACTGTCCCCTGTTTTTCTCCATCAACAATCGTTATAAAAAAAAATCCATAATGTATTATCCAATTGTTACAAAAAAATCCATTAGCAGTCGTTACAAAAACTTCTTTAGCTCGTAATAAACAATAAATATTTACGTACTTTGATAAATGAAGGGACGCCAATCGCTCTGAAACAGACTTGAAAAAGATCGCGGAAAATCCGCATGGGAAAGATCCCCGAGCACACGTTGAATCAGGAATTGGCTGCAAATTTTACGACCCGATAATCTGGGACAGAGGGAACGAGTGCGGCGTTTTCCCTTTGGGAATAATATTTAACCGAAAAGTATTATGCAAATGTGTGCCTCCACTGTGCGATAATCCGAATGCCGGGTAATCCTTTACCTCGCATTTTTCGCTTCTCGCGATTTCCGCAGAATAAGGAGAAAGCTCATTTTATAAAATCATCTGCGCCAACGTAAATTCATTTTCCTTTTGTCAACCGCGTCGCTCGAATTAAGTGGGTTATTGGTACAATAATTGTTTTTGCTCCATTAGCGAGCGGCGAAAGGAAGTCCTGGGGATACGATTCTTTTCGTTCTAGAAATGGGGTTGCCATCTTTGTTGCAAGATCGATCGTTCCTACGCTGGAAAATGTTCTGATTTTCCGACTGCGATTGGCGATATTTTCCGATGTAATCGTGACTAACGTAGTTGTAATTTTCTTTACTCTTTTTTAGAGTGGAGCTTTGTATTATTTAGTTTGATAGAAACAGAGCTTTGTGATGGTAGAACACGATTTTTACGAATCAAAAATAATCGAGATTTGAGTAAATCATCATTATCATAATATTCATATAATTACGGAATTATTGTCATAAGAATTACTTTTTTATTAAATAAACTTAAAAAGAGTGTAAAAGTTACTTCCTCGAAAAATTTGGACAAATTTTAAAATAATTTTGCATAGCTCGTTTTATGTTTGGAGCTTTTGAAATTTTGGAAATGAAAAATTGCTAATAGTTTCAGGAATTGTTCATAATTCTGCGAATTTGAAAAAATTGTACAGTTTTATCAAATTTTTATTAGTTCTGCAAACTATTTCATAACAGGTAAGATGGAATGTTTTTTTCTAACATCTTTGTAATTTTTTAGAGTGTATTCTTCATCAACTTTTTCCTAAATATGCATGTTTTTTTTATTTCATGTTCTACAAAAAATGTAAAAACTTCAAAAAACATTGATAAATGAGATTCCTAACAAGTTTAACAAGTTAATATGACAAATTCAAAAGTTCGAATTTCAGAAATATCAAAATAATTTTATTTTCCTTACATTTCTACAAATTTCAACAAATTTGCGATACCACAAGAAATTCTCATTGGTTTTAATTATGTTTTTGAAAACCATATTTATTATTTTTTCCAAAATATGCATGATTATTTTATTACATTTTCTATAAAAAATATGAAATATTCAAAAAACATTGAAAAATGACATTCCTGATAAGTTTCGCAAGTTTATGTAACAAATTCGAAATTTTGAAGTTCAGAAATATCAAAATCTTCAAATTTCCCTGACATTCCCACAAATTTCAAAACATTTGACATATTTCAAAAAATGCTCATTAGTTTTACTAATGTTTTTGAAAACCATATTTATTTTTTTTTCTTAAATATGAATGATTATTTTATTTCATTTTTTATAAAAAATATAAAAAATTCAAAAAAAAATGGAAAATGAGATTTCTAATAAGTTTCGCAAGTTTATATGACGAATTAAAAATTTTGAAGTTCAGAAATATCAAGAACTTCAAATTTCCTTACATTTCTACAAATTTCAAAAAATTTTCCATACTTTAAGAAATGTTTCTTGTTTTTGTTAATGTTTTGGAAAACCATATTTATCATTTTTCCTAAATATGCATTATTATTTTATTTCATTTTCTATGAAAAATATAAATATTAAAAAAACATTGAAAAATAAGATTTCTTACAAATTTCACAAATTTATATGACAAATTATAAATTTTGAAGATCAGAAATATCAAAAACTTCAAATTTTCTTACGTTTTTACAAATTTCAAAAAATTTGCGATATTTTAAGAAATTTTCATTGGTTTTGTTAATGTTTTTAAAAACCATATTTGATATTTTTCCTGAATATGCATGATTATTTCATTTCATTCTCTATATAAAATATGAAAATGTAAAACACATTGAAAAATTAAATTCCTAACAAGTTTTACAAGTTTATATGAAAAATACAAAATTTTGTAGTTCAGTAATATCTAAAACTTCAAATTTCCCTTACATTACTGCAAATTTCAAAAAAATTTGACATATTTCAAGAAATTCGCATTGGTTTTGTTAATGTTTTTGGAAAACATATTTATTATTTTCCTGAATATGCATGATTATTTTATTTCATTTTCTATATAAAGAATGAAAAATTAAAAAAAAAATTGAAAAATGAGATTTCAAACAAGTTTCACAAGTTTCTATTATGAAAAATTTAAAATATTAAAGTTCAGAAATATCAAAAACTTCAAATTTCCCTTACATTTCTCCAAATTTAAAAAAATACGCGACATTTCAAGAAATGCTCTTTAGTTTTGTTGATATTTTTAAAAGACATATTTATTTAAAATATGTCATTCCACGATTTTAATTTTTTTTTTCAAATTTAAGAAACTAAAAAAATATAATTATAACATTTCAAAAAATCTGAATAAGTTGGACAAGTTTTCAAAAATTTTTTTCCATCTGTTCAAAAATAACATTGATAAAATACAATCATTCCACAAAATAAAATACAGTCTAATTTTTTCGAAAGATGTTCTCTGAACTCGAATAATTTTTCACCTCAAGGTAATAAATGCAATCTTCAGAGAAAGGCAAGCTCCTTTTATAGCAAGGCCAATTCAATCCGGGATGAAATACGATCGATACCGACTCGCGACGTTTACTCTAAGACTTTAACCAATTCCTGGTGATACACGGCAATATTTAATTTCGGAAAGAATAAGTTATAAAGGATGGTCCCTTCTCCAACCTTTGATCCTATTTTCTGCAGCAAAATCAATATGAAGAGCAGATATGCAGTATTAAAAAGAAGACAATTCATAAAATAAAAAGAAATTTGTGAATAATTACAAAGATAATAAAAAGGAACGATTTCATATCAAAATTTTCATCTGCAAAAAGAGAAATGGTCAATACGTTGATAAAAAATAATTAAAGGTCCATAAATCGAGTGAACTTTTAAAAAAATGCTGATTTCCCGAAAAATCGTCGAAATTCATGAGATAGGAAACGATGATCAAAGAATGTCATTCCCGGAAAATTCGAAATAAATATCAAAGCCACAATTGGCGATTCGATAGGAAAGCCAAATCCACCAAATTGATGCGAACATGGGGAGAACAGAAACGTCATTCGATGACAGCTCAATTAGTACAATCAACATTGATACCTTTTTTGAAGTAGAACAAACGATTTTCATACAGCAGAATTAACTCGCCACAAAGATTTTTTTTTCGAATTTTTTTATCTTTGACGAAATGAATATTTTTTAATTATCTCATGTTCGTGATTTGTTTATTTTAAAACTCATTGCATACTTTCATGGAATAAACTGTCTGTTTTACTAAAAATTTTTTTTATAAATTTACTTGATGTAAATATATTCAAGTGCACATTTATTTAACATAAATAAATCTTTAGTATATAACTTTCCCATTGATTTTTTAAATTAATGACAGATCATTCTTGTTTTCTAGTTTAAATAGTATTTTTTTCTATTCTATAATATTACTACGCAATCATTGGTTTTATTTGTCTATTTTTTATTTCTGGCAAATGCCCGATCATTGAAAAAGTGAACCTCTGATTCGAATACTTCTACATCCAACCCGATCGAGAATTTCTAGAGACACTTCAATTAAGCAATGAAATCGGGAGCAGAATAATTGAATGTCAGTATGTTTCGTTCGTTAATTTCGATGTGGAGGATGAGAAATGTCGGACTCGAAGCAAGTATAAAGTACGTTTCATATTGGATCGCTGAGCGGATTGCGAAATTAGGCTCCCTTTGTCTTTCGTCCGGCGAACAGTCTTATTGCTGATTCGTTTATCAAACGTCCACCTATTCCATGTTCACACTGCAAGTCGAGAGTATTTCACCCGCAGATTATATTTTAAGCCGAGATTAACTCTGTGTTCAGGCCGCGACTGGTCAATTTTAAATTAAAGCTTTGCTTTAATCTTAATCCTGTGCTGAAATACTGGTATCCCAGAGCAAAAAAATAAACACGGACGATTAAAATTATACCGCAATTATTACGAAATTCTTCGAGATGAGCCATTGTAGTTGGAGAGATTAATCGCGACTGCGTTTCAGACGTGGGATTTCTCCTCGGCTTGAATTTCGAGATATATAGCGTGAGGTGGAAATTTTCAGCTGATGTTTTCTCGGGACATGAAATATGAGGTTTTAGAAAGAAACGTTGTTTTTACAATTTAATTTGAAGATCGTGGGGGAAGAAAAACAAAATCGGAGGGTTTTACTATTTTTATGGTATTCGAAACTTTTGAGTGTACTAACTGTAAGTTAAGTCAGTTGAATATATTTTTTTTTATTCTTTTGCATTTATATTTATATTTGCAAGAATAGTGACTTCGTGGTTGATTAATTTGTTTGGTTTTAGGGAAAATCCAGAAAATTGTGGGTTTCTTGAGATTTTTCAACTTTTCCAAGTTATTTTGCAGTCCAGAGTCGTACATTTTTCATATATGTATTTTAGACAGGATGTATCGAAATCCCCGTACCAAAAAAATCCAATATTCCTTTTTCGATTTTGAATCAAAAAGTCCTTTGCCACTTTTTATAAAACTGAAAATCGAAATAGTTATTCAAGTTTGAAATTTAAACAATAAACTCCCTTTTTCGACAAGTGAGGATAAAAACCACAAACCAAACTCAAAGCGAATTTTTTTCATATTTTTCTGAGTCGAAAAGTCCTTTGCCGCTTTTCAAAAAACTCGAAATGAAAAAAGATATTCGAGTTTGAAATCTGAGAAATCTGGTTGGTTGACACTTCTAACTCGAATATCTTTTTTTATTTTGAGTTTTGGGAAAAGTGACAAAGGACTTTTCGACTCAGAAAAATATGAAGGAAATTAAGATAGAGTTTGGTCCGTTGTTTTCATCCCTACTTGTCGAAATAGCATATTATAACTTTTGATAACTTGATTCGGGTACATTTTTCCGTATTCATATTTCCGCTGGACATTTTTCTGCATTCACTTTTCCGAAAACACGATTTCCGTATGACCTTTTTTCCAAAAACACGATTTCCGTAATCCGTATGACCTTTTTTCCGCAAACCTGATTTCCGCATGACCTTTTCTCGAAATTATATTAGAACGAAGGTTTTTTTATTTGCCAAAATTTGCGGAAGCTTGTACATGCGGAAAAATGTTCAGCGGAAAAATCAATGCGGAAAAGTGTCCAGATACCTGATAACTTTTTCAATTTTGAGTTTTGTAAAAAGTGGTAAAGGACTTTTCGACTTGAAATTCAAAAAGGAATGTTGTATTCTTTTTTTGTACGGGGATTTTGGTAAACACTGTATAATGGAATCCGATTTTCGTGATTTTGAAGTCACTAATATTTAGATTATTTTTATCACATCATTTGTATTTTTTTATACTACTTTAAAGGTACTCCAATATTATTAGTGATTTCAATACAGCTATCGGAAAAATAATCTGAGTTCTAAAATTTTATTTTTTTATAGATTTTTGATAAAATAATAACTACACTTATTTTGGGTATTTCATTGAGTTGTGAAATTTTAGTAATGTATGTAACCTTAGAAATTTTGTTGTATTTTTATTAACTTTTAGTATTTCTACATATCGCTTGATAGATTTCCAGAACTTGATGCTACAGTAATGAAAATTTTAACGATTTTACTAAATTTATTTGATTTTCCAAAAAATAGAAAATTTTTTTATTGATATTCACTACTACTTCTTCGTATTTTTCGACTACTTGAAAAATGAAAATAATTTTCTGTTATTTTAATGGTTTTATATACAGACTTATAATATTTTTCTCATTTTTTTGAGTTCTTAAAAAACTTAGAAAAAATTTTTAGAAGTTTTCAGAATTACAGTGTTTTACGTAGATTGTATAGATTCCTCAAGTTCAATGATCTAAATTCAAATTTCGATCGATTTTTACTGATTTTGAAAATTACTGGGAAGATAACATTTATATAAATTTTAAGTATTTCATAAATCTTTTGTGTTTTCGTATTTTTTTACTGTTTATAAAATTTTGTACCGTCATCTATAACTTTAATAGATTTATAATATTTTTCTACATTGCTATATACGCTTTTCATAATAATATGCATTAGAATTTTAGTTTCGTAGATCGTATGTATTTGTTTGAATTTTTTATAAAATAGGTCTTTTAAAAAATTCTGTTTCCTTGAGTTTTTCATCAGAGTTTTGTAAAAAACGAAAGATTTTGTGATATTTTAATGAATTTCTATCGAAATTCCTAGAATTTGACGCTCTAGAGTTAAAAGTTTTTTAGATATTTAGCACTTTCATAGATTTTTTTTTTTCAATCGCTGAGTTTTAAATTTTAGTTTTCTACGTCAATCTTTCCAATCGTTTCTAATTAGAATTTTATTTAAGGAACAATTTTTCTCATTCTGGGATTATTGTTAGTTTTGATCTTATCAAATTCTGAATATTGTTCAACTTTAAGAATTCACATAAAACTATTTTCATCACTCTTCAGAGTCCAGCAAATGCTTTTTTATTTTTCTTGTCATATCTTGCATTATTTTGTGGAATGTTTATTTCTATTACTTACTATCATAACTTCTTTCTATTTCAATATGAAATCATAATTATTTTTTCGTATTTCGAGAAAGGCTATACTTTAAAATCACCCCCTCCCTCTCCCTTGATCACGATGTCCTTGATCTAAGGCCCGCTCTATTTTCTTCAGTTTTTGGTTTTTTTTATCTGCCCGTATTTCACGGTATCCGTGGCTTTTGGCATGACTGAGGTCGCGAGTGCTACTTTCCCGGGGGAGCAGAGCGATATTGGCTTTTCCCGAACTTTTCGTACGTCGCCTCAACGTGCGTACTTTATCAGTAACGACGGGAATTTTCAAGATAACGTTTTCCACCCTCGACGCGGTATTTCGCCATTGTAAAAATGTCATTCGTCATCATTGATGTCGTTGCGTGAAACCCGTGGTACTGTTTATATATTCGTCACTCGCTCAATTTTGACGGCTTTTCCCCAATTTCATACGAGTACACGAAAATTTTTTCCCACGGTGCGACGTTCATTGAATGATTTGATGCGAGGGTTTTCACGAGTTTTTTCGTGAGTGTCGAACGGTGTTTGAAATTGAAATAGCGGCTAAAAGGGAAAATGAAATATTGACTTCTATTCCCTTATTTTTGACGTCAGCGAAAAAAAAAAATGACAAAAAACAGTGGACATATTTTTGTGGTCGATGAGAGTTGCAGAATTTCAGTCTTTTCAAATTTGATTGGAAAAATAGATCTTGGACAGGTGTCGATTGTGACCCAAAAATATTAGCACAATCGCAATATTCCTGTTTGGTTAACCGAGATTCCGGGTTTCACTCACGAAAATATTTTCTCTGGGTCAATCCCAACTCTAAAAGTACAATTGGCTTGAGCCCGACGATATCAACGCTTGTTTCATTTACATACGCCGTGTTTCATTAGAACAAATGTCGTACAACATTGCGGTTTAATTGTAGCAGAATAGAAGTCAACGCTAATTGACCTTATTCGCCCTGCATTGAAATAGTGAATTTAGAAACTCTATATTCGAGTAACTCTGTCTCCTAGCTAATTATACATTGTTAACATTGTGAATAATTATATCGTGTGACGTCGAGTTTTCAAAGGATTCACCGATTCTAACATGGGCAAAGTAAGTTCGTTGAAAATGGCAGTCTGAAACGGCCAAAACAGAACCTTCTTCAACTGATTCGCATTTGCATAAAATAATGTCAAAGGAACTCTACCGAATATTTTCCGAACCGTGAAAATCTCATATCGTTTCACAAATTTATGATTGAATCCATGAGATATCAGTTTCAAATTTTTTATATCATAGGTTTGGTCTTGTTTTTCGTAGAATTCCCAACTTCTGAATTCGTTAAATATTGCCATTAAAGTATTATTCAACTCGAAACTATGTTTTAAATCCAGGACATTCAGCGAAGATGAAACTGCTTTCAAGTTTTCCACCGCTGAACTCGTTGAAGAAGTTTCGAGGAACAAAACAAAACCATAAAGCCACATATTAAATGAATCACTGACATTTTCGAGAAACACTGCGAACTTTAGTCTATGATTTTTTCGAAATGGTGATAGTGAAAGACAGAAAGACATTGAAATTGTGTGAATTGAGGAAGTAAATTTGAAAAGACTATTATGATTCATTTTTCATAATTATTATCATTTGAATTACTTTATTATATACAGATTGACCCTTTTGAGGTTTAAGTTAGCTCTTCTCCCATACAAAATTTCTTCGCAATATTCCTGAGATGCGCTCTCTCATCGATAATAAGACACATTGAGAATAAACTCTTTTGGTACCGTTGGATCTAAAAAATTGTCAGTAGGAAATGTCATTATTGAAAATGTCAGTCACGGTCATCAAAATTTCAGTCGCTTCTACTGAACGAAAAAAGTTGGCACAGTTGAATGAATCACCTTCACCGTGACTTTCATTTCAAATTGCACTGGCTGAAAAATCGATAGTTCTAAACAGAAGAAAAGTTGAAGTGCAACAACAGTGAAGACGAACTTTGGCTCTCGAATAAAATAAATTTTCGGTAATGTTTATTTTTTAAATAAAACAATATTATTATAATTATTATAAAATAAATGTGAGGACGCGTGGGTATTTACATTTATTTTGAAAAATTTATATTTATTTCACAATGAAATATATTAAAAATATTTATGTACAATAAAAATTACAATAATTTATACTTTCTGGATAAAATAACATCATTTTTAAAACTTTGATCAATTTTTCAGAGATGATTAGTTTTTTAATAAAAAAGAATAAAAGTAAACTCTAAGAAATTTGAATTTTTATTATATTTAATATTATTCAATATAAATATAAATATTCAAGCTAGAGGCTTTTAAAGATTTAAAATCGTTGCCTGTTTTTACAAAATAGAATCAATTTTTTATGTGTAATGATGAATAAAAATAATGAATCAAACTCTTAAAAATAATATTATTTTGTAAAAGCAGATAATATAATGATATAAATTTTCATTGTAAAAAAATATTTCGAATATGTTCTATTTCTAAATTGTTAGTCCTTGGAGAGAGCTGAACAGAAACCAAAAGCTCAAGAAACATGGGATTGGAAATTTTGAATTTACTCTTTTTCATTGTTTATAATATTATGTATTGTATTACGATGACTTTTTGAAGCCTTTTTCTCGAAAATTAATAATGGGAATGGTAAATCAATTATTTCTTCAATCTTTCAGCAAATATTTTGCTCACATCAGGAAATAATTTAGATTAACGTCATTCATAAAAAATTAAACTTTAACATAATCTGATGGTTATATAAAGTCTTTATCAAGATTATTAATAAAACTATCAGACTATGTCAAAGTTGAATTTTTCTATAAATAAATCCATATAGGGGAGACCGGGGCAAAATGCGCAGTTTTTAATAATATTAAATTTTTGAGGCAGCATTAGGGCTGAGAGGATCTGCAGATGGCACTATATTGTAGCCCACATATGTGGCTACGATTTAGCCTCAGGCAACTTTAGTTCTAGTTGAACCTTATGCCTCATATGTTGATTTAAAAAAAAACGATTTTCTGCGCATTTTGCTCCACGCTGGGGTAAAATGCTCAACCTGTGGGGCAAAATGCGCAATTCCAAAAATCGCGATTTTCACGAGGTTGATTGCTGAAAAATTGTGGGAAACACAAAATAAATGACTTCATAAACAATTTCAATAAAATTTGTTTGTTAAGAACAAAATTTGATTATTAAAATTTTTATTTGTTAAGAACAAAAACTTTGCAAGTAGCGATCGAGTGTCCGTCGAGCAACAGAAAAGCGTTTCGACGCACAATTCGCAGACATTCTCTCGCGGACAGCCTTGCACGCTTCGAATAATTTTCTACCATCAATACGCTCTGTTTTGCGAACATGAATGCGAACCATGGTGAAAAAAATGCTAAAAAAAAACAAACAAATTCAGAGAAAGTACGTTATTTCACAGAAATTAAAAAAAAGGTCTTCAAACTTTCGAATTTGATTGCAAAAAGAAAGGTGTTGAGTGTTGAAGTGGTGTGTTCAAAAGTGACACACCATCTTTTTTTTGCTCATCACCCTCATCATATTTTTCAAGAAAATGTTTGGGAGCCCCGGGGCACTGCCCCGGCCTCAATACGACCCTGGGTGTAGAAATAATTTGAAGAAAAAAAAGTGGAAAACAACAAAAAAGTGGAGGAAATAGCGTACATGACCAAACACAGCGAAACAATACAAAACCAGCACTGCGCATTTTGCCCCAGTCTCCCTTACATTATAAATACACATATAAATAAATATAAATAAATTATATAAATAAATTTCATTTATAAATCAATCTTGAGGAAAACATTATATAACCATAGGATCATGTTAAAGTATAATTTTTTATCAATGACATTGTTTTAGATAATTTCCTAATGAGGGAAAAATATAAACCGAAAGCTTGAAGCAATACTTGTTTTATCCTTCCTATTGTCGATTTTCAATAAATTAGCTTTAAAAATTGATCGTCATACGACCTATGACTTCTTCATATTTATTTATTCGCATCTTCAAAAAAATTATAATAATACATTTTCATGATACCTATGTCTTTTGCAAGAAAAAAAATTTATAACTCTATTAAATGAATACGTGATATTCTATGTCATTAATTAAAATAGTCAATTTCAACTACCTTATATTTGAATCTGACTGTTGTTATTTTTGCTCTTTGTCCATGTTGTTTGTTCAGAAAAGTATTTAAAAAATTCAGAGCAGGCCTTGAATAGATTTTTTGAATAAAAATTTTTTTATGTGACTAAGTGTTCGAATTTATCCACAAAAATAGTGATTTTGCATCAATGATATTCGATATTTCAAACTATAGAGAATTTCTAAATAAATTTCTCTAAATTCTTTCTCAATTCATAATCACTAATAAGTTGCATCTCCATTAATTTTTCAATAAACACTTCATTTTACACCATTCTTATATTAAGTTTTTATTGAACACTATAATTGTATTCTCATTAAAAAATCAGCCCCAAAAATTTTCATTTTTAACCCTAAAAAATCGCTTTTCCTCAAACAGCATCCACATTCTCACAATTAACAAAATTTTCACTTCCAAACATCATCCATCCATAAAAAATATAAGAAATACTCCATAATACCCATGATTTATTCACAAAGACTCAACCTTCAATGCCCATAACTACCACACTAACTCACACCAAGACACTTCATGCCAACGTATCTTCCCGAACAGCGCAACAATCACGTGTTTATCTACCCGATAAAAATGATTTTCCCTCGAGCTTGCAAGCTCGGCGCTCCTTCCCGATACGCTAAGAATTTACGAGAAATTGAAGAGGAGAAATCGAGGGCTCGTCTTACGTCTTTATTATAAGCTAATATCCAGAGGAGGAGGTGTCGGAGGAGGGTGGGGGGAAAGGGAGGCGTTCTATATCGCGTTAAGTACGGTAGTAATAATGGCGGTAACAAAATTATGCAAGGGCTTTGGCACGTGCGAGTTAAAGGATCTCGCGTGCAGATAACCGTGTTCCACTACCTTACTAACTCCCAGGGATAAGCACGGCATATTATATGAGTATTAGTGGATTCGATATCAACCCCCTTCGGGCGTGCCGAAAAGCCGTATTTCTCCCCGCGGGCTCGACCCATTTTTTCGCGAAAAAAAAAGACGTGGATTAAGACGTTATCGACGCCGAGAGAAAGCGAATGAAATCATGTGAAGCCGTACGTCACAATCTTGGAAAAATTAGGTGAAACGTGTGCGGGACTCGTCCCGTTTTTCGGCATTGTCTCTCGAGTTGAAAAAAATGGGGATCCGAAAACGTAGAAATAGGGTGAATGAGGGTCGTTGGGTTCTTTCTTTTTCTCTATTTGGCAGAGAAAAGTTCGGGGTGTGAGGATCTCTTGTTTTTTGAAAATTGGAGAGTGTTTTTGTGGTCTGTCGTTTTTGTTTGGGGATAGAACTTATGAACCAAAATATCAAAAACTTTTTCTGTTTATTTTACAATATTTACCTAACCTATTGTTAGAAATTTTCATTAATTTACAAACAAAAAATAAATAACCCGAAAAAAAATCATCATTTTTTTCTTATGTTTTTTACATGTCAAAGATTTTTAATTATTTAATTTCGTGAAATTTTCCTCGACCTCGATTCGCGATTAAAATAACTAAAATTATTTGTATAATTTATAGAACTTTCAAAATTAATGAAAAAAATTTTTGTGTAGTAAATGAATGAGAGAAGTGACTGTTCTTGTAACAATTTTATTTATTGTTGTAATAAAGAACATAATAAATGATTTTCAAAAGTTGTATAAAATTGTATTTTATAAAACCTATATTTTTTTTAATATGTAGACGTGTACAAACTTTTTCGTGCCATTTTTAAAAATTGAATTGTACAACAAATAAAATATTATTTAAAAACTAACTTTCGTTTCCTGCATGTAATTTTTATCTGACTCCGTGAATCTATATTTATTTTTTAGATGAACTTTGTAGCAAACGAGAGTACATCACGAAAGAATAATTTTTTATAAGTCCGTCAACATGCGAAACAACAATTACTTGTTTTATCAACTTTTCGTTAAAGTTGATTGTGTGAACTGTTAATTAGTACCTAATCTAACTTCGTTTTTTTTAACTTTCCATAATGGTAAGTATCTAAGAATTTCGAGAATGAAAATTATTTACATGGAAAAAAAGTTCGAATTTTAAAATGTTAATTGAAGCCGACAAAAAATTAAATTTGTTCGATTCTTGATCATATTTTTAATTCAACCTAAACAATTTCATCAATCTATCACGACAGATTCCAACCTAAAATAAAGTTCCATGAATTATTATTATTTTTGGTACAAACCTTACTATGTATTTAGTTGCCAAAACGATTGCGTTTTCTTTAGAAATTGAAGTTTTCAAAATTGTATTGAAAAAAATGAAAAAAAAAACTTTTTAAAATTGACACCTTAAAAATTGAAACCACAACTTTGTGGGAATATTCTATTACTTTTATAACTCATTTTTCTGCGTTCTTCGAAATAATTCCATTATATTCTAAATATTATCATGATCTTCGACTGAAAACTTTAAACTTTTTAATGACCGTTTCATTGTAATTTTCATATAAACCAAAACAATATTTATTTTTCAAACCACACCGCAGCGTAGACTTTGAATACAACCTTATCCATAACTATAACATTCTGAAAAGTTGCATCTTACTTTTGAAATTCACTATCATCTACTCTTGTTGAATTTTTCGGGACAACTTCCATAAAGTTTATAGAGCATGAACAAGAGAAAGTTTTGTCAGTTCTAATTTTCATCGTTAGTGAAATGTATTGTATGGGTAATGACAAAGACAGGTCTGAAATGTCATTCATCGCTGTAACATCGAATTACCTGCATTTCTGAGCTACTTCTGACAATAAAGCGAGTTCTGTGAGGTACTATCGAATTTACTTGTTATCCAGTGATTGAAGATATGATAACGTGATTTTATAGAATTTTAGGGAGGAAATTAATTAAAAAGATAAAATTATAATAGAATTTAAGTGTAAAAATACTATTTATTTTCAGATTTTGAATTTTAAATTCAGAAATGCCAATTCTCGATTTATTTATCCACCTAAACTGGTCGATCTCTTCACGAAAAAGTAAAAAAATATAAAACAATCAATTAATAAATATAAAATAATAAAACTCGTTTCGAAGATTCAAAGACGATAATACTAAAAATTAGAATAAAATGCGTCAAAACTGTAGAAATGAATAATAATTGGCCCTTGAACTCAACTCCCTTAAAAACAAAGTCCTTCTGGGAAGTACTTCTGTCAAAGATCTCAGCTGAATTCATAAAGCCCCCCCCCTCCCCTGTCTCAATATACGTTCTTCTGATACGGCTCAATCCGCAAAGCCAGTTCCGAGGAAATTCCCTGAAACTCCGTCGGCTTGTTTACGCCGGCAAATAATCTCGCGAGGCTCTGAAAGTGACGAACTAGGTCGGCAATGGCAAAATTTGACATTTCGCATTCCGACATCTCCAAGCGATGCTGTAAATCGACCCTTGCTGAAAGAAAGCTATTGGTTCAATTCCTCAGATAAAACGATCGTTTTCACCACATTGAGAACAAAAGCACTTATCGACATTTTTTATGGTGAAAAGTAGAGAGATTTTGTAACATTTTCAGTATTGGAATCAGTAATATCCTCGTAGTCAAATCATTAAAGTCAGTTATACAGTATTATTTCACTGTTTTTTCTTATTTTTCTCAAAATTTCGACTCATTTCTTTCTCTGTCCTCTTTATGAGTAGAATCTGTATAAAAACAATAATTATACAGAAAAGAAAATTATAAGTATTGTTCACATACATCATAAAACCATCAATAAATTCACTATCTTCCACAACATTTATGAAACATTATTTTGTTCTTCCGCACATTTAAATCTTGTAAAACTCGCATTTACCCTTTAGAGCATTTTTTGAAGACTCTTATATCATCACAACGTTACTGTCATGACCCTAGAATGAGAAGAAAAAAATCTGTCTGCAGGCAGAAAGAGATACGCGCCGTTTTCAAGGACATGAAGAATCACGGAAGGAGTAAAACCGTGCTGTGGGAAGGGGGGAATTGAATCCGGGCCCTTTGGAGCGTGAAGAGTTTCGCGATAAAAGGGACGGAAGGGATGGCCGGGCGTTGGTGGTGGCCGTTGGTGCTCGCAGCGACGTTGTCCACTGCCGGGGCTTCGTGCCCGGACGCGTGCTCGTGCAAGTGGAAGGGCGGCAAGGAATGGGTCGAGTGCGCTAACAAGAACTTAAGGGCGGTGCCGATGGGATCGCGAGAGGAGACACAGGTCCTGGTGCTGTCCGGCAACCATCTTGACGTTCTGCCCACCCAAGTCTTTTCGGTCCTAAAGCTCACGAATTTGCAAAGGCTGCACTTGAGCAACTCGAGCGTGACGCACGTGGCGAATCGGGCGTTCGACGGGCTTTCAGGACTCGTTGGTGAGTTTTTTCGAAAAAGTTGATGAAATAGAAATTTCGAAATCCTGCTGTTTCAACGGAATTTGACAGAACGAATTTATTTTGCTGCAGTAGCTTATTTTTTGTTACCAGAGCACAATCATTATACATAAAACTCCATTGCATAGTATTTGTGCTATGGTAGCTAAAAAGATTTGTTGAGGCAACAAAAAAATTCGTTCTGTCAAGTTGTGTTGAAACAGCACATCTTTTTGCTGATAAAGCAGATCCTTTTTTTTCGTGTATACTTATTTTCTGATGGAAAGTATGCAAACATTTATTTTGCAAACTTTATAGAAATAGGATTAAGTTTTTACGTTTGTAAATCTTGGGGATGAACTTTCAAAAATGAGTTGATACTTAATTTTTCTTCTTAAATGATAATCTTCCCATTCTTGAGTCAACAAATGTTTTTTTTTCATTTATCCATACTTTGACTATTTGACTCAATTTGAATCCTCACCGAAGCCTATCACATATATAAAAATCTATAGAATATAATTAATTTTCATCTCTTGAATTCCTTTTTATTAAGAAACTGTTTACTTACATTCCATAAAAGAAAGCTTCTCATAAATGAACAATTAATTTTCACCCGAACATCTTCCTTCACAATTTTTACAAAATTTATTCTTATATTATTGATTGCTTGGATAAATAATAATGTATGAAAATTCCTTTTTACAATATTTTTAATCATTTCGGTGTTTTTTACATGCAATTATTTATTTGAAAATGTTATGTCCCGTCCCCCCCCCCCAAAAAACGCAAATTACAGTAATTTTACATTTTGCATGATTCTTAGAAAAAATTCATCATTTCGTCTTTTTTTTCGAATTTCGGTTTTTAATACCAATCAGTAACTGTTAAAAAATTATTTTTTCAAATTATTGTAATATTCAAAAAATTTAGGCTCTAATCAAATTTTTTTACAGTAAATTTTGAAATTTTCACTGCTTTGATGATTTTATCCTTCTCATTTTTTTTTCTTTGTAATTTTCAATTTTCGAGTCAAAAACTCTTTTTTTTTATTTTTCATCTGTCGATTCAAACTTGTTTTTTCATCTAAACCTTTTATATATTAACAATCTATACAAAATAATTAATTTTCATGACGTACATAAATTATTATTCAGAAATTTAATGCTCACATCTTATAAGAAATTGCTGTCTATTAACGAATAATATATTTTTATATGAAAATCTTTGCTTACAATTCTTTCGAACTTCATTTAATAACTTAAAATTTCTTATATAAATAAGTTTCCATGAAAATTACTTCGAAAAATATTTTTAATAATCTTCATATGTTTTATATGAAATTATCCATCTTATTATGTATAGACCCTTTCACAAAATACAATTGCACAAATTCTAAATGATTCTTGGGAGATAAACGCATTTTGAGAATTTTTCATTATATACAGGATTAAAAAACATTTTGTTAATTCTACAAATGAACAAATATTCGAATTAAAATTTTTTTTGACGTTGATCAGTTTAATTTATAAAATAAGTTTTTTTGTATTACATCGAAAAAAAAATCTACTACAGTTTGATATATAATTCAATATACTAGAATATTGTAAGTTTTACAATATAATTCAAAATTTCGTCATTTTTATTTTACTTATTACACTATTGTATAGCAAAACTTATTGTATTGTACAAATTACACTATGTGTGTCGGTTTTTACTGGATGGTTTTAAAGATTAAAAATCTAAAGAATGCTAAATGTACTATATAAATTGGAATTTTTACTATAATAGTCGCAGAATTTAATTAAAAAAATATATTCAGATAAATAATTGGTGATAAAGACAATGAGTTTCAAAAAATCATTCAATTTTTATCATAAGAGAAAATTTTCATTGACTGTAAAAATGTCAATTTGAACGAAATTTACCTAAAATATACTTGATATCTATGAAAATACTGTTTACTAAAAAATATATTCAAATACAGAAAATTTTCTTCGAATTCTATAAATTTGTATACAAGAATTATCCATGAAAATACAAGAAATCTTCAAAAATACAGGAAACCGTGCAAAAGTATATAAATACTTGAACAAAAAAAAATACTAAAAATACTAGCAGCCTACAAAATACTATATAAACGTCTTTTTCTTAAAAATTAGTAGAAAACTAAGAATCAATGAAACCTTAAATTCTAGAACATCGACTTCTAGAAATTTATATATGAAGAATGCTGAAAAACTCTGTTTATTGTCATAATAATAGCGAGACATCAAAAAATCACTGAATGGCTAAATTTCAATAAAGTGCTGTTTTCGAAAAATACATCTAATCCTGGAAATAAATTCTTCATTGACCTCTATAGTAAAAAAACTAAAAATCCTAAAAAAATGGTGAATTTATCAGTTGAATTAACCACCCCAAGAATCCTAACTTTCACTTATCAAATTACTAGAATAAAATAATTTTTGACCATTTATTAAAAACTATTTTTCCGCTATGCAAATTGGTTAAATCCAACTATTGATTGATCTGAATCGACTACTAGTTTTACAAGTCAATTTTCGACTATCGATTGATCAAAACAACTGTTTTAAACCATCAATCAATCAACTTTCATTCAGTAACTATCATTTGAAGTAGTGTAATTAACCTTGTATGTTATACCATCATCATCATCATCATCATCATTATTATCATCGAAAACCTTTTTGAATTCTCCTCCAGAATTGGACCTTAGTGGCAACCTCATAGAAGACGTTCCAACGGCAGCTCTTCGACCATGTCCAGGCATCATGAAACTCTTTCTCAACGGCAATCCCATTAAAGATATTCGAAGTGGGGCCTTCAGCTCATTAGGCGAGCTCATAATTCTGGACCTGAGCCACTGCGCGATTTTCAGTCTCGAGCACGGTGCCTTCAGTGGCCTTCACCGCCTCGAAAACCTCAGGCTCAACGACAATCGCCTCACCCATGTACCGGACATGACTCTACCCTTTGGCCAAGTTTTGCGAAGTTTAACTTTGCACCAGAACCCTTGGCTTTGCGACTGTCATTTGCTGCCAATGCAACAATGGCTCAACCAATCAGTGGATCACGCGCCTCAAGAAAGTGATCCTGCTTGTCAAGCACCGAGTCGGCTTCAGGTAAGTTTTGATATTTTTATATTTATTAAGTTTTGATTGGCCATTTTTAACACTTGATTACGCGAAAACAAATTGTCGATTCAATAAAACATCACTGACTAATTTGAAAGGTCAAAATTAGACTATTTGAAACTCAGAGAGTATAAAAAAGACCCTGTTTTCCTGCTTTTAGGGTAAGGCCATCAAAAACGTCAAACTCGTGGATCTCGCTTGCTTGCCTATCATCAAGCTCTCGCAGAGGATCGAGGTTTACGAGAACGCGAATGTAACCTTGGAATGCGAGGTCTACGCCGTTCCCGGGGCTAAGGTTTTCTGGAGCTTCGGCGGGGAACTTTACGAGCCCCAGAGTTTGGAGAACGACTCGTTTCCTTCGACTTCAAGAATCAGGTAATTGGGTTTGGGGAACGTTTCCAAGGTTTACAGAGTTGTTGGTAGAATAGTGGATTGTAGGATTGAGATTTTGCAAGATTCGGTGATTTATAGGTGAATGCCATTTTCCGTGATTGCTATTCCAGGAATTCACCAAAATGAAAATTTCGAAATTGCACAGGTATTTTCAAATGGCGAGAAACTGTTGAAATCCACATGGCCACTTTCTGGATGCGAGTACTTGGAGTTTCCTTTCTAATTTCAATCACAACCAACTCCTTTGCGCAGAGTACGAAATTATGAGCCATCGAAAATTTCCTTGGGGTTATTAGCGCGCCACATTAAAGTGGTAAAGTAAGAAAATCGTGTTATATATCACGGAACATTACGCCGTGCTAAAATTCGCTACATCAACCCTTGAATTGATACAAAAACGACAAATCAAGGAAAATGGATTCAACGACCGAGCTTTCACGTCCAGATCAGTTCAATGGAATGTTGGCAAGGTTCTTGCTACGAACATGTCGTTGACACGACTTTTTGTGTCCATTGTATCAATTTTTACCGGCCAAACTTGGACGGCAACATTCTTCCAAAGTAATAAAAATACGTATTGTCATCAAGTGCAATCGAACTCGCGCCAAAAACTTCGTCCATTAGTCCGAAAACAGTGGAAAACAGCACTTACGTCTCCTATTGTTTTCCTAAGTACCTCGACTTGAGAAATTTTTCGTATAATTAATAGATAATTTGGGGTTATAATTTTGGGGTTTCTTGTGGAAAAAGTAACGAGGTCTCATGAAAAAGTGCTCTCATATATTTTAATACGCAGAGGAGTCAACGGAAAATTGTTAATTATCGTGGCTTATTTCCTTTCGTGCATCCTCGTCAAGTATGTTAACAGCACAACGATTAACAAAAAGTTTCTCGCAAGTTTGAGGCAGGAAAAATTACAAAGTTGCCGCGTCGATGTTGATAGCGGCAATTCACATTGAGTGGCGTTAACTTTGGTAACTTTCGTCCGGGGCGAGTATAATGAGACGTTTCTCGACCGTTGATTGTTTCGTTTCGGTTTTAATTCCGTTATCTTTTCGTGGAATATTGCAGCGAAAATTAATGTCCTCAAAAAGAGCATTTCAAGCATTTGTTGCTGACGCTTCTGGTTTAAGGGGGTGTTCTGTAGTAAAAGCTCTTTTTTGGAGGTGTTTTTTGAAATTTAATTGCAAAGAAAGTATTCAATTTTTTTTATGCGGTTTTTTTTCAATGTTTTATCATACTTTTAACTACAAAATTCTTCATTAGGTTATAAAAAATATTGATTCGTTGCTGCACTGCAGCCCCGCAAAGTGATGCCCTCCGAAAAAATATGTGTTGACGGTCCACACGATTTTTCCAGTCTGAAACATTGAAATCGGAAAATTTTTTGTTGTTGCAATCTATACGAGTGAGATTCTCGTCCGACGAGAGCTTTTTTTCATCAAAATGTTGAAAATGACGCGACTTAAAATTTTTTTTTTTTAACTTTCAAGTTACGTCATTTTAAAAATTTTGATGAAAAAAAAGCTCTCGTCGGACGATAATCTCACTCATATAGATTACAACAACAAAAAATTTTCCGATTTCAATGTTTCAGACTGGAACAATCGTGTGAACCGTCAACACATGTTTTTTCGGAGGGCATCACTTTGCGGGGCTACAGTGCAGCAACGAATCAATATTTTTTATAACCTAATGAAGAATTTTGTAGTTAAAAGTATAATAAAACATTGAAAAAAAAACTGCATAAAAAAATGAATACTTTCTTTACAATAAAATTTCAAAAAACACTTCAAAAACAGAGCTTTTACTACAGAACACCCCCTTAAGAGCATAAGAGGCATTATTTTTGGAAATTTAAGAAGAATATGATTCTTCTTAGAATTTCGATTTTAAAATAATTCTGACGTAAACAATTTGAATCCCTACTGAAATGAAAAAAATTACTTTTCTGTTTCTAATGTTTCAAGTTTCAAGTTGTTACTTATTTATAACAAAATTATATTAATTAGAGATTCTTAATTTTTTGCAAAACAATGTTTCAAATGAGAAAATTTCCACTGAGAGATTAGTGTAGATTCTCATATTTTTTTTCTCAGATTCAGTTTAAATTTCGTTATTTCTTCGTGAAATATTGCAGCGAAAATTAATGTCCTCAAAAAGAGCATTTCGAGCATTTGCTGCTGACGCTTCTGGTTTTAAAGCATAAGAGGCATTACTTTTGGAAATTTTAGACAAATATTTATGATTCTTCTTGGAATTTCAATTTTTAAAAAACCCTAAGATAAATAATTTGAATTTCTACTGAAGAGAAAAAAATTACATTTCAGTATCTAATGTCTCGAGTTTCAAGTTGTTCCTTGTTTATAACAAAATTACATTAATTAGAGATTCTTAATTTTTGCAAAAAAATGTTTCGAATGAGAAAATTTCCACTGAGAGATCAGTGTAAATTCTCAGATTTTTTTCTTAGATTCAGTTTGAATTCCGTTATCTTTTCGTGGAATATTGCAGCGAAAATTAATGTCCTCAAAAAGAGCATTTCGAGCATTTCCTGCTGACGTTTTTGGTTTTAGAGCATAAGAAGCATTATTTTTGGAAATTTTAGATAAATATGATTCTTCTTGGAATTTCGATTTTAAAATAACCCTGAGATAAAGAATTTGAATTTCTACTGAAAAGAAAAAAATTACTTTTGAATTTCTAATGTCTTAAGTTTCAAGTTGTTCCTTATTTATAACAAAATTATATTAATTAGAATTTCTTAATTGTTTTTCAGTACAATGTTTTAAATGAGAGAATTTCTACTGAGAAAAAAACACTGAACCGCGTTATTAATGAAACATTTTTTTTTATACAAAACAGTGAATTTCCTTTCAATATTCCGTGATAAAAAAAAGCAGGCTATCATTTTCAGAATTCTGATGCAAAATGTACGGATTATTCGAGAAGAGTAAATTTCAGCTTAAGGGGGGAACACCGTGTAAAAGTTTGAAAAAATCGAAATTTTTTTTATTTTTTTATTCAAGTGCAAATATATTCAGGATTACGCACAAAA
>JAPYZL010134895.1:0-13045 GCA_030522825.1 Platygaster orseoliae
TTGAAGGGAACTATGTTGAATAATAAAAACGAATTTTGACAAAAAAATGTGTTTTTCTTTGTTAGACCGGGGACTTATCAGCCAACCTGTTATATTCTTCTTGTATCATTTTCCTTCATAAAATATTTGATCAATGCATATTGGTTAAGATTTTTTTTTTAATATAAAGATTCGATAAATGGTATGAAAAATACTTGAATAACTTTCAAAAAATCAAGTATTTAAAATTTGATCCCTTATGAATTTTGAACTCTCAATTTTTTCATTAAGGGGGGAAACCACTATAGACGCGCTAAATCGTCAGTCAACTTTGTTCGTGGTTTGAAAAAAAACCATCAATGTTATGAGCGGGAAAATTTTATTAGAGGTTATATTAAAAAAAGTTTTTCCGTAAAATTCGGATCCAGGCGTCGTACATCATCACGCAAAGTCAACACTGCGCTCGTTGAAGAGGCAAACGGTGTGACACACAGGCCGTTAGGAAATGCTCCAATAACAAAAAGTGAACACAAATTTTTTTCGTAAATGTATTATCTAGTCCCTGACGTTCTTCGATTAAAAAAAAATTTTTTTTTGAAAATTTTAGTGAAAAATGAAAAAAAAGTTTCATCGATGTCTCAATGAAAAGAGATTGAGAGCTCAAGCGCGTTGAAAATGACTTACCTGCAGCGCACTAGAAAATAATTCGTCAATCCCTCAGTTTTCGAATTTCCGGTCTAATATTTTACAAAGATACTTTTGAAGAGTTGTAGAATACATTTATGCAGAAAAAAAAATTGATTTTTTGAACGATCTATAGTGGTTTCCCCCCTTAAATAAATTACAAAACAAAAGATTCAGAAAGAAAGACCAGAAGCAAAAAAATCAAAAATAATAATGGATTCAATGCAAAATAAAACATAAATTTCAAAATTATGAAAATTTGTGATATTGATATTTTAGTTGAACTTCTCTAAAATTGACATTATGACCCTTCAAGTATCATGTTACTCAATAATATTAATTAACTGATTTTCTGAAATTAAATATCTAAATCACATATTCTGAACTGAGCATTGTTTTTCGTACAATTTTTGAATCAATCAAGTTAAAATTTGGTATTTTAGAGTGATCTGTACAGTTTGTAGTAAAATTTTAATCCAGAATTTTTCACCTTCTATGATAATCATATTCTGTATATTCAAATTGTAACTGCCTAAGAATGCAGTAAATTCTACTTATTTATGCAAATTTACCATTTATTTTAACAACAAACATTTACAACTTTTAAAATTCCTCATTTAAAATGTCGACATCACAAACCTTGTGTACACACTAGAATTTTTATCTTTCGTCAGTTGAATTTAGTTCCAGTTAATCTGTAACTATTTTTTATTCCTTAATTTCCCAATTTTTTTGAACTCTTCTACTTTGCAGTCAATTTGTTCAAAAAATCTTCATCGAAAATTTATGAAAATAAAATTCAAATATCAAGATTTTCCATCCAAAATATTCTAAATCACAATTTTTTCTGATCTCCAAATTTCTATTTTTCTATAATTGAACCTGAATCATAACTTCTTTCAGTTTTTGTTGCATTTCTTTTTTTAGAACATTTGATATAAATTAATAAGATGTAAAATTTAGTGAATATAATTTTTCATTAGTCATAGCAGTGAGGTCTATTTTTTTATTAAAAAGCCTATGTCACGATTTCTTTATTTAAACATAAATTTTTTCAGTTGTTTTATTTTTCACATTTTCAATTAAAAGTTGTAAGTTTTTTTAACTGTTTACACATTTTGTGAGCAACTTTTTAATCTAGAAATTGTTGAATATAGAATTCTCTTTATTAGATATTAGCTTTTCATCAATGGAGTTACAACAGTAATAAATAATTATAATCGATAAATTGATAGATTTTTGATAAAAAAATGTTTAATGATGGATCTCTCATTCATTCACTTTTTTCTACTTTTTTATGTTTTTTTGTGATTTATGGAAAACATAAAAAATTTAATATGAAATTTATCAAGTATCTATAGAAAATCTCACATACAAATTTTTTTATATGTTGTGAAAGGAACATTGCATTACTTCACAGTAATTATAATGTTATTTATACACTCACTAAGTAAACATTAATTTTTCATACATTTATTTAAACAAAATTGCCTCTTGTATTCCATACACAAATGTTTCTATTTAGTTCTCAACAATGTCAATAGAAATGATGATCATATTTGATACAAAAATATTTATTAAATCTTCATGTTCAAATTTTTTGTTAACATAAAAATAAGTATAAAAACATATATTTACATTATTGACGATGTGTGGAGCTTAGAACATTGACGAGATGAAAAAAAAAGCACGTCTGTAATGTAAATCGGCCCAATTTCAACTAAATCTTTGCTTCACGTGTAATAATCGGTGAAAAATAATCTTGCCACTTAAAATGTTGGCTAGCGTTGACCGGTACTCGCCGGTTCTACAGTATGCATCACTCTAAAAAAATTTATTCATGAATGGATCAATCATTTACAAGTAGGCTAAAGTATTTCAAGGTTAAAAAAACGTAAAACTCGATTTTATAACAATAAAATATCTCCATTCAAAAAAACTTCCAATAAAAAATAAAAAGAAACTTTATGCATTGACAATCGTAAATTGCATGAAATTAATTTTTTATCTTAGGTTGGTACTTGGTCTGGAAATTTTTCCTGTCGCGATTTCGATTTGTCCGTGAACTTCTTGGCGGCATGAGCGAATCTTCGTCCGTGAGCGACTTGAAAAACGGACGAGCTAGAATAAAAAAAGCACGACGAGACTAGAGAATAATAATCAATTTATTTACAAAAACTTGGGTGTTCCTTAGGAGCAAGGAACAGAGATAATCAAATTTCGAGATGTCGATGAACATTCGCTGCGCGACCACTGAAGACTTGTTGAACATTCAACATTGCAATCTGCAATGTTTACCGGAAAATTACCAGATGAAATATTATTTGTATCATGCACTTTCTTGGCCACAATTGAGCTACGTTGCTGAGGACGAAAAGGTATCTTTGAGTTTCTTGAAAAATATTTCAAGTTATTTTACAGTAAATTTTACATTCAATTTACATTTCATGCATTTAAATTTTATTCATTAAATTTTATTTTACTTTTAATTATATAATTAAAATTGTAAATTTATAATTATAAATTATATTAATTTATGAATGTTAAATTTATAAAATTTATAAATTATATTATATTATATTAAAATTTTAATATTATTATAAATTATTAATTTTATGCATAACATTTTATTTATAGTTTATGTACTCAAATTTTACATTAACTAAATTTACAGTAAATTTTACATTTAAATGATTTTAGTCCCAGTAATGTAATATTCTATTATATTCAAATTATTTTTATTTTATATTATATAATTTTATAACTTTATATATGTTAAATTTATCAATTATGTTATATTATATTAAAATTCTACAATAATAAATATAAAATAATTATTTTATTTATAACATTTTATTAAAATTTTATGTATTCACATTTTACATTCCATTTACAGTAAATTTTACTTTAAAATTAATTCATTGTTTTAGTCATGTAATAGACTGTTTTTGCGAAATTTTTACTATTGAAAATTCATAAAAACTTCATACAGTACTATAAAAATAAAAAAATAATGAAACAGCTCAATTTTTCTAATGAAAATCAAAATATTAGTTGATAGTTAAGATAAAAATAACATGTATATTTGGATTCGAATTTACAAAATTTGTAACTCATGTCAATTATTCTTGAATTATGATTTAAATTTTAGAAGTTGCCAAATTTTACAAAATTCAAAGTATTGAAAGCATTTATTGTTTTTAGGAATTCTATGATTTTTGATCCTTTTGCACGATTTTGGCAACAAGTTCAAAAACCAAAATATCAATAACTTGAAATGTAAATTGATTTTCAATTTTAAACATGTATATAATATTGCCATTGTCAAATTTTTTCATTTGTAGATTAGAATTCAAAAATTATGAATTTAATATTCTAAAGCATCATAACACATGAAGAATTTGACTGAATAGAAATAATAATTCTTGGAACATTATTTTATAGAAATTTTAAAGTTAAAACAACAATAAATCTTTCTGTTTTAGAGATTTGAAAATTATTGTTCTGAAATTGAAGATTTTTAAATTCCAGCTTATATAAAAGCAATTATGAGAGATGAAAATTTCAATCAATTTTTTTCTTGAAATTTTTACTATTGAAAATGTATAAAACTCCATATAGCACTATAAAAATAAAAAATAAAAAAATGAAACGACCAAACTTGTAATAAAAATAAAAATATTAGATCATAATATAAAATTTACATGAAATGTATAAACTCTAATCTACAAAATTCGTCACTCAATTCAATCATTTTTAAATTTCAATTCAAAATTCCAGAATCTATTGAATTCAAGAAACTGGAGTTTTCAAATCATTTTTATTTTCGAGATATTCAATCGATTTATCTTCTTTTGCAGGATTGCGGCAACAAATTCTAAAACCAAAGTAACAATAATTTATAAATTGATCTCTAATTTCAAACATGTATAATATGAACATTACCGATGTTTTTATTTTCAAATTAGAATTTCTAAATTATAAATTTAATATTCAAAAGCATTGTAACACATAACAGAAGAATTCAATAAACAAAAAATTAGAATCTGAGTAATAGAATATCTAAAAACTTAAAATTCTAAAACATTATTTGTAAAAATTCAAAGGATAAGACAACATTAAATTCTTCTTCTTTGGAGACTTTCATTTTACAGTTTTGTAATCATAGAATTTATAATGCCAGAGTATGGAATAACTTTTTTGAGAGTCAAAAAGCTCAAAACAAATTTTTTTTTAATATTTTGCTTATAAACGTTTATTAAAACTTAACATAGTACCATAAAATAAAAAATTAAACGAGTAAATTTTAATTCGTAACTTATGCTATTTATTTTCTTTTTCCGATTGTAAATTCCAGAATCTACTAAATTCTGCACAACTAAAGTTTTCAAAGTCATTCATTAATTTCGAGAAGTTTGATAAACTTTGCTTCTTTCGCAGTTTATTTTTATAAATAAAGAAACTGAATTTCATTATTTTAAAACTGAAGTTCAAAAACATGATAAAAATTTAACAGAAAAGAAATTAGGATCCAAAAACAAAATTTTAACTAAACTATTTTTGAAACATTATTTCATAAAAGTTCAAGGGTTTGAACAACATATAATCTTTTTGCTTCAGACATTTGTGACGCACCACGAAGAAAGGGACCTAAGAGGCATCTGATATAAGGGCTATTATCTGCTTATTTTCAATAAGAAAATGACTCTAAAATTAAATGCCTCTTAGGCCCCTTTCTTCGAAGCGCGTCACATTTGAATTTTTAATTTATTAATTCTTATTTATATAATTTTAATATTGCTGTTATTTAATATTGTTTAATATTCTTTCCAGGGAAGAATAGTTGGTTACGTTCTCGCGAAAATGGAGGAAGACTGCGAAGACAATCCCCACGGTCACATAACCTCGCTCGCTGTGAAACGTTCACACCGTCGTCTCGGGATCGCTCAAAAACTGATGAACCAAGCGTCTCGGGCCATGGTTGAGTGCTTTGGGGCCAAGTACGTTTCCCTGCACGTGCGACGTAGCAACCGTGCCGCTTTGAACCTCTACACTAGCAGCTTGCAGTTTGAGGTGTCCGAGATCGAGCCGAAATATTATGCTGACGGTGAAGACGCGTACGCCATGAAACGCGACCTAAGCAGCTTCCACCAGGAAAAGGAAAAGGCAAAAGAGAAGGCCATGAAAGCCTCTAGTTTCCATGTGCACTCTGAACGTTGTTGCGACCATTCGTAAAATTATGAATATGTGTATGATTTTTTTAGGTTGTTCAATAAATCAAAGGTTAATCGGAAAACGAAATTTTTTTCATTACTTTGATATTATGGACATTTCCAAATTTCAAGAATCAAAGAAACTCGAAGAACTTCAATTTGAAGTTGTAAAATGTTCGATGTCATATTCATCTTGTTGACAAACATGATAGTGGATAAAAAATAATCAGAAACACGAGTAAGATGAAGAATTTCTTTATTACCAGAGAAATAAATATAAATAATCTTTTTTATACATCAACGAAGTGTAGAGGGTGCAAATTTGTACAGTTCATTCTCAACACATTTCAATACTGAAACCCAAAAAGGTATCAAAAAATGTCTCTCAAAGTTTAACCTTTACAAAAGGCTTACAAAATTTACAAAAGTACAAAAATCCTGATGAGGTGCTTTTAAATCGTCAAGTTAAATGGACATGATAGAGAATTTGAATGATGGTAAAGTACGTATCAAAATTGCGTAATTCCTGCTTCTTGGAATTCGAAATTATTGAAAGTTCAGAAAAATGGTTCATTAGAAAAAATTTACACATCGATTCTGAAAAATATGAACTTTTCTATTCAATAATTCACGTTTTTTTCTTATATTCTCGATCATGCCCTTCTGACTCTGCAAAAAAATCAACATTCCCTGCAAAAAACTTCATAATTGGATACGATTGGCACATTCAATGTTACAAAATTCGTATTTCACGATAGTATATGACTTGAAACAATCAAATTTATGTAATCATGTACTCCTTCACATATAAACTTTGGGGTATTTTCGAAACATTTTTAAAACTTTCGAAATTTGAAACTTTTTATGAAACAAAACAACGATTCAGTGAATCGTTCTTAATCGCATCCAATCGTTTTTTAGTAGGTTTCTACACAAAAAACTCCACAAAAATCTGGAGCTTCTCAAAAAAACTGGGTGTAACGACATTCCACTTTTCGAAAAGATTATACAAATTTTCCCCCAAGACTAGAATTCCAACTATGGCGGTTATGAATGCCATTCATTGCTGGTGCGCCGCTTGGATCATCGTGACTTTGAGGTCCTTGGCGTAATGGGAAACGTCGACGACGCTGTCGACCATTTCCTGGACCGCAGTGACACTGGGGAAATACTGTGCCGCTTGTTTCGTTCTGTTTACGGTTTGTGCCAAAGCCTCGTTCAGAGCGTTGGCGCATTGTAAAACGCGCGTTTTCACGTCGTTTCGCGACACGTTTCTATGGACCGTGTCGCCAATGTGGACCAGTCGATGGGCGCTAAGTACCACGAATTTTCCGTGCGCTAGGAATACCTGAAAAAAGTCATCGAATTCAATTACTGTTGAAGTCGGCTCAGTATAGAGTTCGGAACGGATTTTTGTTTATGGGTTTATCTTTTGTTTTTGAGAGAAAGAAATAAATGGTTGTGTTTAACATTGACGTTTAAAATATAAATAAAGGAATTATTAAGCAGAACGCCTTTTTGAACTGGTTTCGTCGATTTATTTATGGACGATTGGAACGAGGAGCGTAAGTGGCAACGATCTTGTGGATTTGTGAGGAGAGAAATCGAGAAAGTTAATAAACCTACAATCTCGAACTTTTACTAACCTTAGTAACTACGAACCTTGTAAATTCCTCATGAGAATTTAAGTATTTCCGATTCAAAATTTGAGCTGATAAGAGGCGCGTGTTAATATTGTCGAATTTTCTTCAAAATTAGCAAAATTGTTTTTTAACGATTGTTGTCAATTAAGTACAAACCTTAGGTGGTTGGTTATGCTCCACGGTTTGCAAAAAAGCGTCGATGGAGTGCGTAAGATGAGTGCTGTGCGTTATAACTTGAGTTGCGTAGAACGTCAGAAGCTGCTTATCATTCGGGTCCATCAGCACCAAATTTTCGTTTTCTATCAAATCCTGACACAAATGTGTCACGCGCTGCTTCGTTTCTTTCGAATCTAAATTCACGTAATCGTAATCTTCGGAAATCCTCACGTCTTCGATCATCGATTTTTTGAAAAGAAGCGTCGAGTTTCCCTGTAAGCAGAAAAAGACAAAACTTCGATTTCCGCTTATTTTGTGGAACTCGGGATTCGGCTCATTCTTGACGATTTAAGTAGATTCAAAACCCAAAATTTCACAATTACTACAAAATACCCGGAGATTTCTTAAATTTTTGGGAACAAAGAAGTTTTTTCTAACAATTCTACTTCAGAATAGTACTTTGTGCACCTCTCGAAGGTATTTTGCTGTCCATGGACGGTAAAGTGATTAAAAATATAAGCATGTAAAAAAAATTGCGCACTTGAATGAAACTCGCGACTTGTCGAACGTCTTCTGTGAGCGCCCTGGCGCAGGCGATGAGTTGGTCCAGAGGATCCGGCTGCAACGTGATGAAAAGCGACGGTGGCGACCCGTTGGTCGGCGTCGGTGTTTCAGCGCCACCTCGCCCAAGTTTGTCCACGTCCCATTCCATCGCGTCCAGTTTCCCCGAAGCCTCCTGCACCAAGATATCCGAATCCCTCAAAGTCCTCACCAGAGGCCTAAATTTTATAGCTAGTCCTTTGTTTGGAGCTTTACCGGCATTTCCTAGTGTTCCTGAAAAAAAAGCATTAAAAAATATGAAGCAATTCATTTTTTGATTGTGTCAGCTTAAATTGGCTTTTAAAAACAACCTTCCGCGAACTCGGTCAAATCGTGCAAGGAAGTCCTCAACCTCAGAGCAGCTAGCCTGAGGTCCATGAGGTTAGAATTAAGTCGATGCGGCGTCCGCCATCCTGGTACAACAAATCCTAGAAGACGCGTTATAGCTGCGGAAGCTTCGCTCTGTAACCTTTGCAAACTTTCCAGTGCGGAGTCCAGCTCCAGAGGAAGTTCTTTTCCAAGAGGAACATCGTAGATTTGTTGTCCCGGGGGAGTCGAAGGGGTTGGAATTTCAGGCACGGGTGTGTTGTGTCGCGAAGGAAGTGCTCTGGGGCGTGGTATGTCATAGTCTGGAGCGTTCAGGCTTGATCTATCGGACATTATTTTATTTAGCAGGTCGTCGACCATCAAATTACTTTTTGAAATAGTGAAAATTGCTAAAAAAATACCTATTAGACCCGTCCAAAGAACCGTCATTCGTCAGGCTAGACGCTGAACTGCTCGGGGTGAGAGGTTGCAAAGGTCGGGGAACATCGTAGCAGTCTAAAGGCGTGGATCCCGAGCAATTGGAAACTGTCATCAACCTGGGTACGTCGTAGCAAGAGGGCGCCGGGCTAGGGCTGCTCCCGGGCGACGGCGTCACCGGCACCGCCCTGGGCGGAATGTCATAGCAGTCGTTGGTTTCGCTGTTTCCGCTGTCGATGGACGTCCTCACCGAAGACGGGTACCTTCCTGAAAATTCCGGAAATTTCCGATATTCCCCGGTTGGCCATTGTTCGAGGTCGGACAAAAGAAGCGTGCTTTCTTCCCGTTGAATGGAGAAGACATATTGCGGGGTGAAATGGGGATGCGCGAAACAAAGTGCGTTCGGAGACAATGAGAAAAAGGGGTTAATTTGGCGTGGAATACGAAGGGACACTGCTTTCAAGGCTGAGGGAAATTCGACAGAGCAGAAGATGCTGAACCAGTAATAGAATACTTTATAGTCAGAGAATAGGAGGAAAAACTTCCAAGATCTCTAACGTCATAATACGCAGAAGTTGCTCGATATGTTTTTTATTTAAACATTAACGAGCTAAGTCATTGTTAGCGCTAATGGCTTGGCTTCTCAGAGAAAGAAACCAAGTCATTACAGCGATAATCTCGTTACTTACCGATATGAACGTGATCACTGTGAGAATTTAAAGGCGAGTCGTGTCGCAAAATCGGCGCCGGACTTCCCCGGTTCGCTGGGAGATCGTACAGATAGACATCGCCGCACTTCTGTGGAGTCACCACCTGAAAAGCCGTTCGCTCGTGTACATTAGTCAGGTAAGAGGGTTTTAGAAAACTATTTAAAAGTGATAATCAAGTGATTTCATGCATATTTATCCTATTTCTGTATAAAATTCGTAGATACATCGCACGGTCTCGTTTTCCAATACAATTCAATATATATTTTTTATTTTCGTATTGATATTCAAGTCTTGTTGTTCTTTTTTTAATGAATTTTAGAAATTGCATGTTGATTAACATGCAATTTCTAAAACAATAAAAAAATGTCACTTCTTGAGTAAAAATGCACCATTTAAACAACAATTATTCACAATGATTCTCAAACTAGCATGAAAAATAACAAACGCTGGTAAACGGTAATAAAAAGCTTTGAGCTTTGTTTGACGAAACACAGACCACTGAAGTGAAGCTATGTGAGCAGGGAAAAAGGGCAGAGGTAAAAAGTGCGGGCTCTTTTCTAATTTATGTATCCCGCGAGCACTTATGGCGCTGAAGCTTCGTCAAGTATTATTGCGAGCTTTACGAGATTGTATTAATTAAACTCTTGCCCTTGGCTGAAATTTGGTACTTGACTTATCGATTTTTACTCTGCAAACGACGACGAAACAGGAAAAATAAAATTTCACGTAATATCGTAGCAAAAGGACTTTCTAAGCTATAAATTAACCAGTTTTTGTTCCATATCCTTATGAAAACTCAAAAGATACACTTTTTTAAAGCTAAATCTTTAATAAATCATACCTGAATTATTCGTTTTTGCAGTAATAGTGATTATTTATTATTGTCCTTGAGTTTGATGAGATTTGAGAAAACTTGTAATATAAAGAAGCGTACATAAACTCGAACAGGAAAAATTGAGTTTTTGCCTGATGTATGGTCACGATTTGTGGATAAAAAGTATGTACATTCTTCGTTAACGACGTAATCTGATGATGCATTGCACGATAACGTTCCATACCGCGATTGTCCTCAAATTCGATGCCTTATCGTGGAATGCAAGCACGATGGCACAGGTTCAATACGTGTTTCTCGAATTTGTAGTTCGTTTTCTCAGAATTAGATTTTTCTTAGGTTTCTAAAATAGTTTTATCTTTTTAAGCTTCTTGAAAGTACTCGGAAATTTTATTGAATTTTGTACAATTTTTTTCAAAACATTATTCTAACTTTTTATATTATTCTCTGAATCGAAGTCGTTTGCATGAATTTCCAAATTTCCCAAGAGATATGTATTATATTGTACAGACGAAAATAAATCAATTTCAATCGAACTTTTTAAATTTGGCAATGCATTGAACAGTTCAGACATGCTTTACTAGTTTCGACCGCTTCAGGAAAAACGTGATCACGTTTCTCTTACTTGGGCTCGAGCCAATCAGCGATTTTGCATTCGCAGTAGGTCAGGATTTAATACGCTCAATGCGACCTTGCCAAAAATGTGGTCTATATCTACTGTCGTATCGTGGGAGAGAAAGAGATATAAAAGAAGCGGAAAAGAGAAGAGAAAGAGAGACAGAGAGACAGAGAGAAAGTTTCGAATCGCGTTGAACGCATAATGATATTCCGACAGTGCTCCAGAGCGCCGGCAGGAGGTCCTGTTTGAAGCTCCTTCGCGGTTCCCATGACGACGATCCGGCCGTCCCTTCTTCTGTCTTTCTCACTCCTACACGCGCAGTCTCGAAAGACCGCGAATCGAATACGCGCGCAATCAATAGAACGAATTTCTTTCGCACTTTTCGATAACATCAACAACCCGCGAAATTGAGAAATTGAATTTGCTCTTGCATCTGATACAAAGCGATATTGTATACATTAGGATGATTCAAGAGTGAAAAGAAAATTTTTTATTTATTTTTTTTTTTTTGCAAATATGGTAAAAAGTTCCATTTTGGTGTGAAAATACGCAAGTTGAAATTTGAGCTCTTTATATGAATATTAAAATATTCAGCATCGGACATTCCCATTTTTTATGAGAATAACATGGAAAATAGTTATTTTCGTTCTCGGGAGCTAGAGCCAATTTTGGCGAGACCGAAGGTTTTTGCCCGAGCCGAAGGCGAGGGTTAAAATCGGCCTCGCCAAAATTGGCGATAGCTCACGAGTGCGATCAATATTTTTCATCATGATAGCTTTTCATCATGATAGCCTCAAAGTCACGTCAAAATATCAGTTTTGAGGTTAGAATGATGAAAATGTTTTTTTGTGCATTTTATGGTTTCATTTTTTAAATTTCATCTTCAATGAGTTTCGAACGTCGATTTTTTTCGAAAAAAAATGTCAGAAATGAAAAATCGAAAACGATTATAATAATGGGTTTCGTTAATAAAAAACGAAAAAATTTCACAATCAGGAAAATTAGTGATTTTTATAATGTTGGTGAATTTCGTTGAATTTTGATTAATCGCTAATTTTTCTATGGATTGCATAAATTCTTAAAAATTAAAGTTGTAAATCACGCATTCTTTATTTAGAAAAGTTTTTTGCTTACTTTTTAGTCATTCAACCAAACACTTGCTATTTTCGAATGATCCGCACGTTTTGCAATAAAGTTTTAATCCAAAATTTTTATACGACAAAAATGGTATAATTTAATTTAATAATAAATTGAAATAATTAATTTATGATAAAAAATGTTGATCAACAACTTTTTTTAATAATAAGACGAGTCTAATCACTATAATTTATTTATTTTTGAATTAAATTATTTATGATTTTTATTTCTAGCTTATAGTCTATCATACGAAAAATCGCTTGACATATTTTTGTGAAGAATTAAACACTGTATAAAAAGTCTTTTATTTGTTACGTCCGCACGATCGCGGAAATAACAGATAGGATCGTAGGAACTGTGCCCTACGACCCTCAAACGGATGAGAAAAAAATTATAAAATCACTTCAAATTCAGAATTCACTTCCTTCCTCTCTATCACGGTACAACTTGGACTTACATTTTTCTGTTCGATTCCGTACCTCGCAACGGATAAAAATTTAATGTACAACAAAACGAAAAAGTGCGCCCGTCCATCAATCTCGTCGCAGTATTTATTCTATCTTATTTTCACATGAGTGAGCTCGATATCAATCTATCCGACGACCCGAATTATTATCTAATAATAAGAAGATACAACGTTCTGAAATATATTTGAATTGCGGTGATAAGACAGCTCTCTTATTTCTCGCTCGATTTTGGTTCTATTGTAATTTTAACGGTTACGGGAC
>JAPYZL010134926.1:0-10869 GCA_030522825.1 Platygaster orseoliae
TTCAAATATTACGTCACGCTCTAGAGGGGGGGGGGGGGTCAGGTCAAACGTGATGCTCTGTGTTAACTCTCATGAAGACGATACCAGTACGCGGAGGGGGGGGGGGGTCAAAAATTCCAAAAAACTGCGTGACGTAATACTTGAACGCTCCCTTATCGTGAAAACAGTGGCTTGCCCACTGAATTTCCACACTTAAAGCAAACTATAATGAAAATCAAGAAACTACTATAAGTTTATATTCATCCAAGTATTTGCTGTCATTCACATTAGTTCCCCTGGTAACCTTACTGAATCGTATTTAATTGACCCCAAAGCTTCATTAAGAAGCCTCATTTAAAAAAAAATTAGTTTAATTATCTAGACGACTATGAACATACAAATATTCAATAATTTACAATCACCTGTTTTACTATTGTTACATTTTACCTTATTTAATAAAGTACTTTGATATACATAGAGGTAAATTCGGTCTTACTTAATTCGGTTGACTCAAAAAATCCAATTTTCATCATTTCATACAAAATTCAGTCTACTCCGTCATAGCATTCGTTAGGAGATTCAAGTATTGTCGGCTATGCTCTTTTTTTATTATTCTATTTTTTATATTCCTAATATTGTGCATTTCTAATAATTGTATATTTTTAATGATTGTATGAAGACCCAGAAGCTTTTTCAAAAAAAGTAAAAGACTATCTATCAAAATGTTTCAATTGTTTCGCAGCCACACTTTATGTTATTATGTTATTAAGATCCTGAAATTTACACTTTCACTTACTTAAACACAATAGTTCTTGGCAACTTTTCTATTTAATATTTTAGAATGTCAGAACGATTGGTCACAATAACATTCATGCAACTATACAATTATTGAACTTTGCATCTTTGTGATATAATATTTTTAAACCGAAGCAAGTTACTTAAGAAAATAAAAATTTTCAATTTTTTATGGTACAAGCAACTAGCTTTCAACTTCAAAGGTCCTTGGCGCATTTTTTTCATTGTCTGAAAGTATAACAAAATAAAGAATATTTTATTCACTTAACTCAAAAATACACAATGAATAAAACGAAAATCGAATATCATGATACTCAATATTCAAAGAAAAAAATTTTTAATATCAACAATGTGCAAATCTGCCCTACAAAAGTCAACTTTTATTATTTTAAAAATAACATTTCATGGTCACACTAATAAGTAACGTCCTTTCGAAAAAATTGAACTCAATATCTACTAACTTTTCAAGTACCAAATTAACAAACATATTCTCTGTTTATGACTATACTTTCAGACAGTAAAAGTAGAAAATAGAACTTGAAGGATTCAAAAATTCAATATTGTGCTTTTTTTGAAATCAGTTGGCTCAAACAATCCGAATTGTAAGCAGGCAGTTATTTGAAAAAAAAGAAAAAAAATGGTCAAAATAATATTTCAAGTTTTCGTTTTATTTTTTATTCCATTCGAAGCTAAAGCTTATCATGTTCGTGAACAAGGGAAGTTAATATTAGATATGTGCAAGAGTCAAAAAACTTCGAGCGTTCTTCTTCTTTATTCTGACATGGAAAATTTTGACAAATTTGGTAAGTTTCGAATTATGTTGTGTGTTTAAAAAAATTTTTGGCGGTGGAATAAATATGACATGAAATGACAAATAAACTAAAATATTTTTCGAAACTGCATTCAATACATAATCACTCCTATTTTCTGATGAATTCATACAGGTTCAGAAAAATCGATTTCAATGATTGAAACAGTGAAACAGTTCTCGCGAAATTCGGTGAAATCGACAATCGCAACATTTTCGGATTTACAAAAGTTAATCAAACCTAACAATCACAGGCATCTATTCGTTACATTTTTTTCGTCTCAAAAAACCATCGATAGTTTTGAGCAAATTTCCAAGAAAATAGACATGTCATTTGCAAAATGGTTGATCATATTTTTGGAAGATTTGGGTGAACAGCGATACCGTTTCTGCAGTGAGGATTCCAGGATTAGAAATGTATTTCATTTGAAAGAGGATACAGTGATGATCGTAAAATGTCATGGAAAATCTGAATTGAGTCAGTGGAAGTTTCTGGCGAAAGAGAAAGACCTCGCCATTTCTCACTATGCTTTTTGGAGTGCAGAGAGAGGCATGATTTTTTCAAATACGCAGAGTTTGAAGGTTTATGAAAAAATCTCCCCAAGTGTTTCGCTCAATGGTGAAACAATTTATGTGGTTCTCGGTCAAGTACGTCCTTTATTTTCAATATAAAACTTTCCTGGATTAGATAATTCTTTGAAAAATCCATTTATGACGCTGTCATATACTTTGATGTTTCGGCCATTGAATTATCTACACCACAAAATATTATAATAGTTTGAATTATTATCTTTATCATTTCTACACCGGAATTATGACGAATTTTATTGCATACAGTAAAACCTGTCGTATTGTTAGATTGAGAAGCCGGTTCTACAATGCAACAGTTCAGGCATCGGCTACAGTAACAGCGACAATTAGACAATTTTTACTGCTGTTTCGTTTCTGCAAAAATCAAAACTCAGAATCGCCTAATCAAAATAAAACTAATGATTTTTATATACCCCCAACAAAAAATAACATGTTTAATCAAATTTAGCTGTCGCTGGAACTCGGTGTAGTTGATTATGAACTCAATAGGTTTCTTGGCAACATTTTTCAAGACTTGATAAAGGTCATGAATTTTACTGTATTGTTCGTACGTGCTGATTACAATCCCATCACTGAAAAAGATTTGCAAAAATGTGGAAATATGATGATAGATTCGGCGTTGAGAGTTTGTACTGGAAAAGCTGATTTGGAAATCGGGTTGTATTTATATGCAAACATACATGTAAATAATTTCGACTTTATCGGCCCTATAACGATTACGAAAGAATATCTCTATGTCAAAACACCAGACACTTTGGATTTCGCCTGGCTTTCGTACTTTCAGGTGTGATTTGAATGTCAAGCACTATTTTTTTGAATATATCATTATTAAACGAAACAAAAGTGAACAAGACGTATTAGTCATGTATTATTTTAGTTTAATATGATAGTACGTTCGCTAGTATACAATATTGGACTATAAAAAAAATTTTTTCTCTCCAGGCCTTCAGAGCCAATGTCTGGATTTCAATTGTTCTAACGATATTCATAACATCTTTGCTTGTCACCGTTACTAAAAAAATCAGGTGTGAAAAAAACAAAAAAACCTTCTTTGCATTATACATTGAAGCCTGGAATAACATTTTTACAATATTTTGTAGGCAATCCCCTTCAGGTAAATGAATGTTAATAAATAAATGAGACGAAAATACTCATTAATTAAAAAAACGAGAGTAAAGAATTTTGTTGTTTCAGAAATTCCTCCGTTTTCGTCCACGAAACTATTGTTTTTAATTTCGCACGTAACTGCCTTTTTGATCCACGTTTACTACTGTGCATTTTTCATGAGTTATCTCACGATTCCGAGGTTTTCTCTACCATTCAATGACATAAATAGTTTCATCAATGACGGTTCCTACAAACTGACTGTAATCCAACATGGTACATTAGAAAGACGATTATTGAACTCCCATGATGAAACGTCACTGCGACTAAGAGCGCTTTTAAAAAATCCTTTACCTGTAACTGTTTCTGAAGCTTTCAACCAGGTATGTCTAACATGTCACATACATACAATAACTTTTATTTATACTTCAATTTATATTTTTCGCATTAAACTATGTCTTTAGAAAATTCATTTAGTAGAAAAAACACAATTATGTAATTTATTTGTAAAGCGTTTATCCTTTTCTAATACGGTTCTCGAGAATAAAGTCATGAACAACGGTTCAAATTTTGCAAATTTGATTTGAATATTCTATTTCAAAAAAAAAAACATCACGAAATATATACGAAATAAATGAATATAGTTATATTATATAAAAAAGGATTTCCAACGAATCACAAATTTCTTGCCTTTTTTTATTACGAATTTATTGATTTTAAAGAGTTTTGCGGAGCATCTTGGTCTTCTCTTGTTTGATTAAAAAAACTTCAAAAAGGTGCAAGGCTATTAATGTATCCAAATTTTTCTCATTTTTTTAGGTTTGCAAGGAAAAGGTGGCGTATTATAGTAGTGGGGGATTCTATCAAATGTTTTTACCCAATATTCCGTGCGAAATAACCCTGATCGAGACAAAATTTTTTTTACATGCTGGGATAATCATAACCAAAAATCACCCACATGTGAAAAAATTCAACCACGTGTAAGTTCAAAAATTTATTTTAGAATCACAATTTTGTTCATCATATTACTTGTAAAATCTATAATATAAGAATTTTATGCTTTCGCCTTTTTACGGTACAAGCTACACATATTTTGATGTAAATTATACATTGTGCAAATATGTGATCAGTGGTTTTTTATAGACAATTGAAAAAATGTGACAATAGCTCTAGAATTGTTATAAATCTAGTATATTAGCTGGATAAGAATATTTTCTAATTTCAATATATTTAAATGTCATCAATAAAGTATCGAATTGCATGGAAAAAATCAAACATGGCAACAAATGTACCTATTATTTTCGAAAAAAAATTAATGCCTATTTTGGAGTTTCTTTCCAAAATAATTTTTGTCTTAAATTTTAAATTCATAGATACGTTGAGCATGCAAATGACGTCATATGATTAATATTTCGTCACATGATAATACTTTTTAAAACTATGAGTTTCCGTCAATTTTTTTAACATGACAAAAAAAACACTCGTATGATATTTTTTGATAAACTAATGATATCACCGATGAAAAAATTAATGCAACTTCTAAATTAATATTTACGGAAAAAATATGAATTATCCAGTAAACTTCGTTGAGGGTTACCAAATCATAAATTAGATAAATTATTTAATCATTGACAGTTTTTAGATTTATTTGTTGCAAATAAATAGTTCATTAGCCAATATAAAGTGCACGCTATTTCCATATCAATCATCTTTTTTCTCAGTTCAAGCTTGAGTTGATCATAAACTACAATTCTTTGATTTCACACAGCATCCGAGAATTTCAGCGTTCTGGACTCATCCAACGCTTCAAAAAAAAATGCTACTACAACTTCATGGCAAATGCTACAATTGATCCGCAACCTATGGCTGATAAATTTGCGAATGTCGCTCCAGCTTTGATAATTTTAATCGCAGGTGTCATTTTAGCTGGGATTATTTTTTGCTTCGAAATCACTTTTCGCAAAAAACGATGTAACATAGAAACTACATCGATTGAGGTGACTGAGATATCATAAACTTATATTTCACAGTACATTCTCGCACTTGTTAAAATATAATCGGTTTTCTTTGTGGTTGGAAAAATTTAAATATATTCTCGTATTTTATATGTTACTGCACGAACTTTTGCTGTTGTGAAAACTTTCATGTTTTTTCAATTGTTAAACTGTGAATTATTCGCAATTTCATTACGTGTCATTTAAATGTGAAATATCTCTGTGTTTTAACGGTTTATTGTCAAAATATGTAGAATGTATTTTGTGTGATAAATAAACATCAATATTAAACGCATGGTAGTTTCTAATTAAAACTTCCTGTGTTACGTTAAGAGACGAAGTAGTTCACGAAGATCTGCTAAGTTTTCACAACTCTATGAAAAAAAAATAATAAATAACATCGATACCTACATTATTTATAGATTTTTTTACTTATGGTTTTTGTAAAGTGGAATTTATTTTCGTTTCGCAAAAATATTTTGAATTACGGACTAAATTTTATAAGTAAATAATATCTCGCGAGTGTGCTGAAATAGTTTCAAATCAATGAAGATATGTTACTTATTTAAGGACTATCTAATACAATGTTACAAGGCGGTGCCGTTGTTGCAAATTACCAGTGACCTTGCGAAAAAAAATACAATTCAATCACATTTGTATTTCGAGTATGTAATCTGAAATACTGTTTTTTTTTATAGCTGTACTTTCAAGCTTAAAATAAAACCTACCACAGAATATAACTAGAGTTTTTTGCGTTGTCTGCACGGTTGACTTTAACTATCTTTTTCGTGAACAACTAAGTATCTAAGCACAATGGTGAAAATGACTCTGAAAGTTTTCGCTATTTTCTTCATCTTCTTGAAAACTCAAGATTATTATAACAGTGATAATAGGAAATTGATATCAAATTTTTGTGAATCCCAACAAATTTCGAGTGTTTTTTTTCTCTACTACGAAATAAAAAACACCAACGACATAGGTAAGTTTCAAATTTTGCAAAAGTGTAAAAAAAAGCTTTTTTGAGTGATATAAATTTTGTTTTTTAAAAAATTGTTAACATCTTTTACGATCTATTGTTTTTTTCGTTATTGTCAATTCTTTTTAGTAAGTTCAAATAATTCCGTTCTTACATAAACACACATAAGGTTCATGATTTTTTGTTAATTGTTTATTAAACGCACAGGGTCCAAACAATCGATTGCAAGTATGGAGACTGTAAAACAGTTCTCGAGAAATTTGGTAAAATCGACAATCGTAACATTTTCGAATTTACAAAAATTAATCAAACCATACAAACACAGGCATCTCTTCGTTACATTTTTTTCGTCTCAAAAAACCATCGATAGTTTTGAGCAAATTTCCAAGAAAATAGACATGCCATATGCAAAATGGTTGATTATATTTTTGGAAGATTTGGGTGAATAGCGATACTGTTTCTGCAGTGGGGATTCTAGGATTAGAAATTTATTTCATTTGAAAGAGGATACAGTGATGATCGTAAAATGTTATGAAAAATCGGAGTTGAGTCAGTGGAAGTTTCTGACGAAAGAGAAAGACCTCGCCATTTCTCACTATGCTTTTTGGAGTGCAGAGAGAGGCATGATATTTTCAAATACGCAGAGTTTGGAGAGTTACAAAAAAATCTCCCAAAGTATTTCACTTGATGGTGAAAAAATTTATGTAGTTTTTGGTGAAGTAAATCCTTTTTTTGATAAACTATTAGCCTGAGTTATAAAAATTCATCAAAAAATTAATTTATGACGCTGTAATGTACTTTGAAGTTTCGATCACTGAATTATCTTCACCACATAGTATTATAATCGTTTTTATTATTATCATTATCACATTCACACAAGCAATGTAACAAATTTTATGCATAGAGTAAAACCTGTCGTTTTGTTGCATTGTGAAACCACATATACAATGTCATAGTTCAAACTATGGCTACAGTGAGAGTGAAAATTAGAAATTTTTACTGTTGTTTCGTTACTGTCAAAATCGAAATTCAGAATCGCATTCTCAACATTTAATTAATAATTTTTATATACCTACTTCCAACAAAAAATAAGATGTTTAATCAAATTTAGCTTTCGCTGGAACTCGGTATGGTTAATTATGAACTCAATGGGTTTCTTGGCAACATTTTTCAAGAGTTGATGAAAGTCATGAATTTTACTGTATTGTACGTACGCGCTGATTACAATCCTGTCACTGAACAAGATTCGAAAAAATGTGGAAATATTATGATAAAACGTGAGTGAAATTGTGAATTTTAGGATCTTAATAACATAATAATGTCAAGTGTGGCTGCGAAACAATTGAACCATTTTGATTTATAGTTTAAAAAAAAAGCTTCTGGGCCCCCATACAATCATTAGAAATATACCATTATTAGAAATACAGAATGTTAGGAATAAAAAAAATAGAATAATAAAAAAAAGAGCATAGTCGACAATACATGAATCTCCTAACGGATGCTGTGACGGAGTAGACTGAATTTTGTATGAAATGATAAAAATTTGATTTTTAGAGTAAACCTAAGTAAGTAAGACCAAATTTACTTCAATATCAAAGTACTTTATTAAATAAGGTAAAATGTAACAGTGGTGAAACAGGTGATTGTAAATTATTGAATATTACATAGTATGTTCATAGTCGTCTAGAACATTAAATTAATTTTTTTTTCAAATGAGGCTTCCTAATGAAGCTTTGGGGTCAAGTAAATACGATTCAGTAAGGTTACCAGGGGAACTAATATGAATGACAGCAAATATTCGGATGACTATAAACTTATAGTAGTTTCGTGATTTTCAATATAGTTTGCTTCATGTGTGGGAATTCAATAAGCAAGCCACTGTTTTCACGAAAGGTCAGGTGGTATGTTTTAAAGTTTAAAATAAATAAAAGAGAATAGTGTTAAGATCCCTAGTAACTGTGAACCTTATATCTACCTCATATAAACCTTATAAAGATTCTGATTTCTTCATAAGATTTATGATTCTTATAAGGTTGACCTTCTATAAACCTTTTAATAATCTGTGGTTCTTATAAGGACGACCTTATAAAAACCTTTTAAGAGAAAAATTTTTTATGAGGAAATTATTTTATAAGGTTTTTTTTTCTTTTAAGAGTTTTATAAGGTTTATATAAGCTAAAACTTATAAGAATCATAAATCTTTTAAGGAAATTGACTTGAGAAAATAAATAATACAAATTTTTACTATGGAGGATTGAAATTTTTCTCTAAATATTGTAAAATCTTTCCTTACGTGAATTTGTCTTGTATATTTTTTGCAGGGATTTTCCTTAGATTCAAAATTATAATAATAAGAGCTTTTTCTGATACATTCATCGTATTATAATTCTAAATGAATCAAATACAAATAATATTTTTAAATAAAAACTTATAACATTTTAACATGGAAGAAAAAAAAATTGCTGTCCCAGCAAAAAGATGTGCTGCTTCAACCTAACTTGACAGAACGAATTTTTTATTCAGCAGTAGCTTATTTCTTTGTTGCCAGAGCACAATCATTATGCATAAAATCCCATGTAATACTATTTGTTCTCTGGTAGCAAAAAAAATTTACTGAGGTAACAAGAAAATAAGCTACTAGTGCAAAAAAATTCGTTTTGTCGATTGGGAGCGCCGCTGAGTTTACAGTGAATGCAAGAAAGACGCAAAAAGCACATCTTTTTGCGGATATAACGAAATCTTTTTTTCAAATAAACAAACATATTTTGTATAAGTCTGAAAAATAAATGTTTTTTGAACATTACACGGAAAAAAAATTTGATGTACCAGCAAAAAAATGCAATGTTTCAACACAACCTGACAAAACAAATTTTTTTTCAGTAGTAGCCTACTTTTTTGTTGCCTCAATAAATCTTTTTTGTAGCCGGAGCACAATCATTATGCATAAAATTCCTCTGCATCGTACTTGTACTCTGGCACGAAAAAAGAGGCAACTAAAAAAATAAGCTACTGCTGCAAAAAAAATTCGTTCTGTCAACTTATGCTAAAACAGCACATCTTTTTGCACATACAACAAATCCTTTTTTGTTCCATGCAGGTAACGATGATTTTCGGGCATCAGGGAATTCGGAAATCGAAGTCGCGCGTGGAATTCTTCGCGGGCGCTGCACGTACGTGAATGCTATATAATGCTCGATTTTCTCGGTGGAAGCTTTAGCCAAGGACACGCGTACGCGCGCGTTTTCAGGTGTTCTCCGCGAGGTACGAGCTCTTCCAACCGGGATTTATGGCTCGCGCGGCGGTACTATTTCCCGATTCATCTTGTTACACTTCCTCTTCTCTCCGTACCTTCGTCAGGACGAAAGCCCCGGCCGGCGCGGATCGTTAATAGTTTATACGCCACGCCGGCCAACCTCGTGAACCACGCTATAAATCCTATCGGAAAGCTTATCGAGAGTGCCCGCGGAAATATGGACCGGCCAAACATTTTTACAACTGCACGACATCGCACTGAGAAAAAAACGTAATAATTTGTACTATAAATATTCAAAAAATTACTATATTCTGGAAAAATCTACAAGATTATTTGAAATTTTAATATATTATAGTATATTTAACCATGAATTTATATTTATTTTTATCATGCAGTATAGTAAAACGTCAAATATGGCAGTATAATAAAAATACTAAACATATTATATTTTTTACTTTAGTAAATAACAGTTCTCAATGTACAAGATCTGGGAATTCACCTTTAATAATTATAATTTCTACATTTTTTAATAAGTTTTACTATACATATACGAATTTCACTAGAATTTACAGCTACAACTACTATATTGTATGCCAATAGCTACAATATGAATATTTTGAATAATACAATACTGTATATAGTAAAATTTACTGTATTTCATGTCGATCTCCCATTACTATATTTTTTAGTAAAAAGTAATAGGTTTTCTTCTTAGTATATTATGGAAATACATTTTTCGTTAATTTTGCTGACAGGACTGTTTCTTTCTTTCCAATAAATTAATATTTTTTTTTACTTTCTTCATTTGCATTATATTATTATTCAAAGTTGTTCGTATAAAAATTGCAATAATTTTGAATAAACTAATAATAAACTAATATGAATTACAATGTTATAATTGAATGAACCAAATTCATTATTGATATTTTTTCCCAAAATTACCGTTTTTCCGTAAAACATTAGTTGTTCCTATATTTTCTCCATTTTTTTTTTGAGTATTTAATTTTTATTGAAAATTATTGCAGTTTTTAATTGCAATCTTTTTGCATAAACACGTAAAATGGAATGAAATAAAAAAAAAAGTTTTGTTGGGTCCAAAAACAAGAGAAAAAGTGAATTCTGCATTGAGAAAAAAACATAGCAATTTGTACTATGAATATTGTAAGAATATAGTATTTTCTAGGAAAAACTACAATAATATTTTATTTTCCTATATATTGTAGTCTGGGTTGGCATGTAGAATACCTGACCATGTACAGTAGGCAAAGAATGTCATCGGCCACTTGAAATTTTTTTATTTTTTGGTGTTTTTTTTTAATAAAAAAACGTAGATTTTAATAAAAATGCATTTATTTATTCATGCCAGGAT
>JAPYZL010134945.1:0-10858 GCA_030522825.1 Platygaster orseoliae
CGAATAAAAAATTATGTCGAAAAGTTAAATAAAAGATTTTGATAAACGTTTCACACAAAATCCATTTGGTTTTGCATGCAACGTGTGTGACCGACTTTGCAATGTATAATGAATTCAATAGAGTCCAATTTTTATCTTATAAAGCCAAGAATTACGAATATATATATATATATATATATATAGAAATGTAATATTAGTTATGTAAGAAACATTGACGAAAAATTATTGAATGAATAAAAATTTTTTGTCGAAAATACTTACATTTTTTTCTTACTAGGGGGACCCCCCTGCTGGCTCCGCTTATCAACCCCCTTCACATCTTATGTCCTTTCAAATGTCTAACTCTATCTTCTTTTACTTGTTATTTTTCTGTTTTTCCGATAAAATTGTCTACTGTTCGCTTTCAGTTTATTTCATCTTTTCGTTTTGTATAACATTTTTTGAGCTGATGTCTTCTACGCTCCAACACGCATGCTTCGATCTCGACATTTCGTTATCAAACGTAAGAGCGTCACAGTGTTCACACTCTTTCGTCATATCCCCTGTATCCAAATACTCTACTTTTTTCCCTGGCTCATTTAACCCTAGAGGTTCATATAGAGTATAAAAGTATAAAAATTAACAAGGTACAAATGGTTTCTCTTTCAATTGAAAATTACGGACGCTATCGTGCACACAATGGGACTCATTCATCAGCGACAGGATCTACGAGACTTGTGATTACTCCGCCATTTTTGATCTTTTTCAAGTTTTTTTTTTTTTAATATTACTTAAAAGTTGTCATTGGCACAAGTGAATCTGATCAAGTCCATATACCACATTCTCAATAACTGTGTTGTGTAACGAAAGTAAAAGAACAACTGCAAATGTGTTATCACGTTGTTATTAATATGGAGGTTTCAGAAAATTAAATAAGTGAAGCTGATCGCGTTCGAGCGTGATAGTAAACTAAAGCGTGACAATTCAGAGTCTAATGATTCTGCTGTTGTTATTTTTTTAAATTCCATTCGCAGTAACTGTTTCTGTTTACCGAAAGTAACAGTTGCAAAATGTTTTCATCGCGTTTTTATTCATATAAGGGCTTCAAAATACACATAATTGTTCATTCTAAAAAACTTTTGCACATCAAGTCTCACACAGTTGGCATGAAAATGTTCGAATATTTGCACAATGTCAAAACATAGTAATTCCGAAGTCGCATATCACGATTTTCGAAGTGTGCGACCGCCAAAAATGGATAAGAAATCTCTTCTCCGATCATCGAAATGACGTAATAGTAAATGCACGCTAATCTTGACAAGGGATCCATCGTTACCGCGGACGACTCTTTCACTTCGGTATCGAAGATTAGCCAAGTTATTAGAATCGTGCTGCGACACGAAAAGGAATTCACCTTAAAAGAGGAAATTGTTTCAAGGCTGTTATTTCAAGAAATAACAGCCTCGACTGCTCTGTTAAAGAACAGTCCGAAGATAGCAGTCTTGGCTGTTGAGTCGAAGATAAATGTGATTTGATTATTTTATTGATTCCATGTTTATCGTTTTTTCGCAGGAACAAATGTAGTCTGATGTAATCCCGTCGGTGCCAGTTTCGGGTTCGAACCAAGACGTAAGTTTCACCATTTTAAGAAATAACATCCTCGACTGCTCTGTTAAAGAACAATCAAAAGATAGCAGTCTTGGCTGTTGAGTCAAAGATAAATGTGATTTGATTATTATATTTATTTAATTTTTCCCGTTTTTTCGCAGCAACCAGTGCAGTCTGATGTAATCCCGTCGGTGCCAGTTTCGGGTTTGAACTAAGACGTAAGTTTCACTATTTCAAGAAATATCAGCCTCGACTGCTCCATTAAAAAACAATCACATGATAGCAGTCTTGGCTGTTGAGTCAAAGATAAATGTGATTAGATTATTATATTTATTTCATTTTTCCCGTTTTTTCGCAGCAACCAATGTGAAACAAGTGCTGAGCATAGACTGCAGTGGCACAGAGGAACCCAAAGGCTGGAGGGTCTAACAGCTCAAACATTAGTATAGTATAGTGATTTGATTTCGTAGTTATTCATGGATTCCACATACATATCTCAAAATTAACATTACTCTTTGTTCCAGACGTGCATCTGACTATGATATACGACATAATAATAGAGCTTAAAGAAGACGTTACAAATTTGAAAAAAGAAATATGGCAATTGTCAAATGGCGATTGCAGAATGACAGATACTGGGCAGATCGTAGAACAACGAGAACTACTACCAAAATTCGGAATCACTTTACCTTTTGCGAGTTTCAAAGATTTCAAGGCATTCCGTCAAGGAAAAAGGGCTTTCTTCATATGGCACCTAGAATGCAGCTATACAACACATGTTGTCCTGTGTGACTGCTAGGATCAACATTTTCCTGGACTTTCCTCCTGAAAAGAGCCTGAAATGTGGGTAGGGACGATTGTCTAGTCATTACGATAACTATCCTCTTTTTCGAATTCTTTTCCAAAAACTCTCCACAATTACAGAAGAATCTGAACAATTCAGACCCAGATTGAATAATGGAAAGTGGTTACAGGCTCTGCACCTCGATTTCCTAGTATTAATTATGACCTGGTGTGGCTCTTAGAACTGAGTTTATAGCATAAGGTCTTGAATTTGTCTTCTATAACATCTACAATGATGAGATCTGCTCAATTAAACTTACCTGTCTGGTTGTTGGATCATTTGGATAATCTGGCAAAAGTCTCAGTTGAGATACATATAACAGATTATGATCAGGTTGACATCACCAAGGTGCAGCAAGTTTCAAACAATGGTCTTAATTTCAAAGCTCAGTTCAAGAAGTTTCTTTCAGAAAACAATGAATTCTATCAATTTTCCTTCAATAATCCACAAACCCTATTCAATGAATTTTGATGATCAATTGTTCCAGGACAGATCTGTGAAAACTTGTACTTCCACTCATTAACAAATCCTGGAGATTCTACGCTATCATGAAATTCACCCCAACGGAAATATGCTGACTCTTGCTGATGGGTGTGCAGGATTTGCATTCTTGTTGTCTCGGTTTGTAGATGTACAATCAGTTTCATAGAACAAACTGATCAACAAGTCCTTGTTGATTCCTCAAGATTCCCCTAATGTCGCTCTTGTATCTTTCATTGGCCATCCGGAAAACAGAAGAAAGTTGCTCGGATTAGATGAGCTTGGAGGCGGATATTCATGCAGGCACTTTCTCACATCGAAGAAAAAATGGTAATTTTTCTTTGATGAGACACACATTTTTCTATACACTGTTTTACATTTTCTGTCATTGAATATTGTATAGCATTTTTCAAAAAAAAGTGGTGACCTTTTTTTTGGAGCGTTTTTTGCCTTTTTAGATTTTTTTCCATGTCCTTTGTAATGACAATATTGACAACATATTGATGCCGAATCGGGGTGGATAGAGTTGCTGGATGAATAGTACACTCCAGCTAGTAATGACAATTTAAAAAACAATCACTTTCAATGATCTGCTAATAATGAGAGCGTTACAAGCTACGTGGGCGTCGCTCAATCGTCATAACGCTTCAGAGAGGGTCCAATATTTGCCACGGTTCTCCGAGAACCGCGATAAATCCGTTCTCCCACAACGTACTGGCGATTCCGAGTCTAAGCGGCGAGGGGGGCGGGGCGTTTTCGGAAATCATGAACGACCACGTGATTATCATGATAGACAAAGTCCCATATTTCTTTATGGAAATGGACTTTCTTAATGAAAGTGAAAACAGGAAATTGCTGAATCAGAAACGTCTCAAGATACCGCTGGATTCGACCATGGGCGAACGATTCCGACTGGCAGGGGTCATCATGTAGCCAAAACATGAAACGGGGGCATTATATCGCGTACGTTCCTCGCAACGGACGTTGGTAGAGAGTGAACGACGATACCGTCTTTGAGGTTAGCCTTCAAGCGGTATTGGGCACTGACGAGGGGTACTCGTATTTCACTCCCCGAATAATCTTGTACGTCAAAAAACCCGAGGAGCGACCAGTACCAACCATTGGTCTGACAACCCCAGACTCTTTTCCTCGTGCGGCAGACACTCTCAACACTTGCAGCAGACGACAACGCGGCCATCACCAAGAACGTGAGTTTATGAATTAAATATATACGGATATATTCGTACAAATGTTTATTGATGAAAATTAATGATAATCAATATGAAATTTTGTTATAATAACATTCATGTTGTCTCGGATTGTAGAAGTACAATCAATATATTCCAACACACTGCTCAACAAGTCTTTGTTGATTCCTCAAGGTGCGCTGCGTCCGGAAGCGAAGATTCGGAGAAAGAATTATTCCACGTAAAAAAAAAAACGAGGAAGCTAAGTTCAAGTGGCGACCATCCCTCGAGGAATCGAGCGGATGATGGACGTCCTCCGCTGGACGGAGCTTCAGACTGCCGAAGCTGCAGCGAAAAACCTCTTGATACGTCTGATGCGTTTAGACGGCCAGATCCACCCCGTAGAAAAACGGTGCTATTGGAGCACGGTTTTGCACGAAACCGTGCTGTCCTTTTTGTCCTTTTTCTGTACTTGACACTAGTTTCATGGAGGCATACCAAAAGTTGTTTGCGGATCACCAACTCTCCTCGCATCAAGCCCGTAAACTTATAGGATACATTCGTCACTGGGGCTACCCCATTGTACTGGAGGAAATCGGTTGCGAAAAAGTAAAGTGATACTCTCCCGAACCGTGCCACAAATGGATATTCTCTCGCAAGTACAAGGAGCTCTCCACAAGCAATTCGTAGCCACATTTCCAGCGAAACATGAACGATGGCCGCATATCACCAACGCTGCCACCATTGCAAATCTAAAATAACGCGATATGATTCAAGGGCACACAGGACACTTCAACATCTTTGCACCTGATATTCAGCTCCATGAGTGGGCTCGATTAGAATTCGGTCAATAGGTCGATTATTTTCTTAATTTCACGGAGCTACTTGAAGAAAAGTCGGTTACTCTATATGTGTCCAATCATGACGCAGTCTACAACGCATGTATGTTAGGATACTATCCCGGTAAAGCATCATGACGTCATCAGTTGCTCAATACAGTCCTAGAGATGGAGCAAGTAGACTTCCGGCGGATTCTGCACCTTGTTCTACACGACATTCTACACGATCGATCCCATAAGGTTGTCTCTTAATTCTGTTGCACGCCAAGGAACGCGAGCTGAAACTTGATACGTGATTATTTTGTATGCTTTTGGTGGAGATGCGTATGTACTTAAGTTGCATTGAGAAAAACCTGCAAGAGAAAGTGTTCAGCTTTTTCCCACTACAGCCCATGACCTTACACGAATACGAGTTACGCAAGAGCTTGTTGGGGTTCACAAATACCACTTCCCTAGATAAGTACTTTCTAATCTACGTGATGATTGATTTCAAATCATGGAACCTTCATTGGACTTACATGTCGATGTATGGAATTATCGCATTCTTTAATTGAACCTTGGACTTGATGGAGTATACATATATGCACATGAACACTTAGCTCCGTTACGCATTGCGCTGATGTCTTATCTCAATCCACCGCCCTCAATGCGTAAACCGTCCAAGCTTACGACAAGACCTGAGGAATGCAGCACATTGTGGTATAACCACACACGAAAATTCAATGTTATTTGTCAAAAAGCATCGACCCTTGCTATTATACTAATCCTGCTTGTAATGAAACGGAGAACTGGCATCAAGGCGATAAAAATCGGCCAATACGACATCCAAGTGTGCCGGCGGTATATTCCGAAACCAGACCACACTCTCAATCATGCTGAGTATGTAGTCTATTATAGAGAAAATGTAGACATCAAAGTCCAGTTGTACTTCGCAACTCTCGTTGAGGTAGCAGGAGGTATGGAGCTAGTTGTCAAGGATAAAGAATCAACTGTATCTTCCAATGTGATCGTATATGATAAAGATATCCTGGTCAATTCTGTATATATGGTGAGTGGGAATGACAGAGTGTTACGTGTCTTAACGGGTGTTAATGAAATATACTCTTTTATCTACGACAAAGTGACGTCTCTCCAAACTCCGGGACTCACTACCGCTGCCAAGTCGCACGAGATGATAACAGCGTGTTATTTCACCCATCTGATGACCTTACTCCACCTTGACACATTCCTTGCATATTCACATTTCACATGCACGCGTACATCCTCAACTATTACCAAGTGGGGGCGAAACAGTTGATGCGAAAATCTTCTTGTCATGCACAACGGAGGACATTGGAAGATTACAAATCTAACATTTACTGAGTTTCCTGTATCGCTGCCATCCCGATTTTTCGACAGCTCATACTACATTCCTGCACATGTTGGCATCCTCTGGCAGACTGCATGTGACAACACAATTGTTTCAGTATCTTCAACAGCGGAAATACGAACTAGCAGATGGCAATAATGACAAGAACGTGAAATCAATATATTGAAGGGTCTACAGAAGCGTTAAAATTTTTTATTTTTGTGGTCCAAACTATGTTTTTTCTAAGTTGAGATCCACTATCAGCTGGTCTGCTGTGTTCACTTCACAGTGAAGCGGATTGACATGACTCAAGAAGTTCAAGCAAGTTTTCTAACCTAACCTCAATTTCGTGACATCCGCCGATCAGCAAACAATTGACAGCTAGGGGTTCTCAACTTGGAAAATACATAGTTTCTAACACAAAAATAAAAATATTTTAACGCTTTTGTAAACCCTTCAATATTTTGATTTCACGTTAATGTTGATATGAAATTGAAAACGTATTGTTTTGTGTTTATTATGATGCCGCATTAGTGCATTTTCATCCTTGTGAAACGCTGTGATGCATCGTTAAAAATCATGAAAAATAAATGTCAACGAAATTGGATGCACGAGATTCATTGGACTGTCAACGCTAATTCGACGATTTCTCGAGCAGAATTTGTAAAGAAATAGATGTAAAAAGGTACAACCTTTTATTTTGACAAAGTTTTCTTTCATTTTATATTGGTATTACTTTTTTTCGTCGTGTTAAAATGTGCGACGGTAGTGCGACGCTAGCGCGACACAAAACCGTTGCACTTGCGTCGCATTTTAGTTGTCAGGGATTCAAGAATGGTCCAAAAAAATTGGTTTTATTTAAGACACAATTGCGTATATTTAGGGATAAATATTTATTACAACTTCCAGTACAGGAAAATTTAATACGAAAATTCGAGAATCAAATAGAATTTTCCATACGAAACCGTGCAGATTTCGATGAATTCGATAATACCGTCAGAAACTCAGATATGCTCATTTTTCCAACTTTATACGCAAAAAACGCGACTGCAAAAAAATAAAACACGCTCGATATTTTGCAATGTTTTGGATTGTTTTTTCCGAATTATGGTCATTATCAACGCGTGCCGAGATCCGGGATCAGCTGTATACAGCTGTATGACAATGAGAAACACTGAAAGTAGTAGTGCTAACTTTTGAAATATCACATACTTTTAGATGAAATTATTATTTCTCAATTCATTACTTACAATGAATTATACTCTCACTGTAGGCGTGTATAAGCCAAGATGAATTATTTAATGAATTTTAGGAAGAGAGGTCTAATATCTATGAATATGTGTAAAGATTACTTTGTGGGAATATAATTTGAAAAAATTAGATCTCTCTATGATTTATAATTTTTTCTAATTTTGATCGTTACATTTTTCAGAAAAAATTTCATGGAACGCCATCAGAAGTGGAGTAAGTGTTTGAAGTGACTGTAATAATAATTTTGTGTTAAGGGGGTAGTCAGGTACTTTTAGCCTTTTTTTAACAATTTTATTTTTCAGATAAGTTAAAAAAAAAGGAACTTTTATAAGTTGAACAAATTTTTGTCATTCTCATTTTTTGTCATTGTTCTTGAAATAAAAAGAAAAAATAAAAGAATCCGAAAATTTAAGTACCTAATTTTAAGTACCTTAAGTACCTAATTTTAAGTACCTTACTACCCCCTTAATTAGTAAGGGTAAGTAGTTAGGGTAAGTGTTAAATATTTTTATTGTTGCAGACGACAACCCAGCCGACGCCAACCCAACCACCTAAGCCGGGCCCTTCACCCAGCGTTGGTAAGCAAAATCAGAAGTTTTGCCTGGCGGAAGGCAAATAACCCGAATAATCCATAACAAGGATTTTTGGGGATTTTTGCCTTCCGCCGGGGTTTTGAATTGCTAAGTTTGTTAACTTGTTAATTGTTAAGTTAATTTATGTTTTCAGTAAAAAGGAAAGATGATCGGAAAAAAATATTGGAGGGACAAAACCTAATAAACCCAATTCACCTAATTATGTGAGAGAATAGTTTTTTAAGATTTATCATTTCCTTAGTAATCTTGAATCTTATGAGTTGACTTATAAGAAGATCTTATAAGTTTTTTCTGTAAGTCAACTTATAAAAACTTAAAAGATGAGGAATACATGGTTTTTTTTTATCCGCCATCACTGAAACACCCTGTATATATCCTTTTCATGCTTTTTAGGTTGCCGAGTAAAGATTTGACATTGTTTCGGCAAATTTTGTTTATTTAAACAATTTATTTTAACAAATTATTTCGAAAAAAATCTACTCCACTCCGTAGCACGGGGAAAAGGGACAACAACAAGGAGAAGTACATTATTAGTCTCGTAAAAACAAAATTTTCCAAAAAAATATACAAGTCAAAATTATCCAGTCAATTAGTATTTGGTCATTCGAATTATTGGAATATTTCTATGGAATAAATCTTACTTATCCTTGGCAACGGAAAAAAGGGAATAAGAAATATTACGAGTTCAATGTTCGTGAATAACGGAATATTCATATTTAATACTTTCCATGGGAATAAGAATATTCTAATATTTATACCATTACTCCTGATATATCACTCCCGCCCAATCCTGCCACCGCGACAATACTACCTTAAATCTTTATAATATTTGGAAGAAAATGGATTCACTTTTTATCCTTTTTTTTTGGATTAAAATAGATTACCATCGAATATGTGTTTCAATTGTTTATCGACGCTTATAGAAATTACCACGTATGAAATATTTTCTGCCAAATTGATGATTACCATGTAAATTTCTGTAAAATTATAATATTTATGCAATTTCAAAATTTCATTTTCATAACTGTTTTTGATAAAGATGTAGTTTTTTTTTCGTAACAAAAATTGTACGTTTAATCATTCCGATGAATGCTAAAAATTATATAAATATTTGCACTCTTTACTATGTATCTATGTTTGCTACAATTATGTACTACAATTAGTAGACATGTGTTTTTAAAATAATATAAACTTTTAACGAGTATAATATACTACAGATTAATAAATAAAATATAGAGAACTTTAATATTTAGTTTTCATATTCCCGAGTCGAAAAATTGATACTTCATTTTTCCTCATTTGATTCTCTCAGGAGGATGCAACGAGGATGAAGGGAGAAATCGGCAGATTTTAGGAGGACGATCGGAGAAAAATTTCCAAAAATCGTAATTATCAGTCTCAGCAAATCCTCATATTAATTCCGGTGAAACAATATGAGGTTCAAAGGAGAAAAAGGAGAATTCAAAAACTTATGACTTGTCTCCCAACATCCTCAAAAGTTCTCCGATATGACTATTGAAAGTTCATGGGATCAAATTGGAGATTATTCATCATTTGATCAAGATATGGATCGAGCTAATTGCACATTTCGTAACGAATGTGCAATTAATGAATGATCGTTCTATTTCAAGGAGCTGCTGCGCAAAAACGAGACGTGCGACGTCGACGACTCATGCGTCCAATTCGTGGCCGCTCACGCTCTATGTTTTATTTTCATGTTTTTTCATAACATTGATCTCATAGCGTTGCATAATTTTACACAAATATATTTGAGTTTTTCAGGCTTCTTTCTTTATATTTGTCACGTCCTGAGTTACGTGATATGTTATATTTGATAAATTGTTCAAGAAAACGAGTTTAAATTTGTAATACGTAACTTCTGCATGAGCTGAATCATCGATCTATGGAAGATTCTGTGGTGTGATTTTTGTTGATCGTGCAACCTTCGATACTGGTCTCGCGAATCACGCCGCTCTACCTCTGATTCAATTTTAGTCACATAGCACACCTGGATTTTCTTTATATATACTGGGCTCCAGGATGCACAAGGTGACGGTGGCAGTCACAGGGTATACGTTAGAAGTAGTCAGTCACAGAATATTCGGCAGTATTAGCCGAGCACTCACAGAATTGTTACGAATCGTATTATTGTCGCGAATTATCAGTCAGTCAGTCGGTTAAAGTCGCGATTAATTGTTATTAATTTAAATGGATATAAAGTGGAAAAGAGTCGAGAATTTTATTAAACGTCCTGAAATCCACGTACGGGCGAACTCGCATTACTCCAAAGGGCTCATCATAAACGTAATTTGTAACAGTATTAAGGCACTTGTTATTAGTAGGAGCAATTTCTTTTGAAGTTCAAATAAGTAAAACCCTACGTAAAGTGAATTACAAGTGTGTAATCTTGTGTTGTTTTGTACATTTATAATACAACGTAGTTTCGTTCTCATTTATATTCATACATGTCGACTTCTAGCCAAGTCGTAGTTTCTGGTTGTTGGCTTTGTCTTCGGTCCGCGTCGCAAGTGCGTGTCCGATAAACGTCAATGAAAATTACTTAAGACAGTTAAAAGGTACTTCAGATTTTGCGATGCAAGTCCCTAATTGTAATGATAGTGCAATAAAGATCACTTTACGAGGTTTGTTCAAAAAGTATCGCGAATTTTGAATTTTCGCGGGCTACGTATGTTCGATTTTTGATCTTTTGGTGGCGTTATGTTGGTACT
>JAPYZL010134967.1:0-20673 GCA_030522825.1 Platygaster orseoliae
AACTTCTCTTTTTTCAAAATTTTGGAATTTATAAAAAAATTACTTTAATTTGTGGAACAAAATTAGTAATTTTCAATATGTTATAGATTATTTTTGAATGATCTCTTTAAACTTACATAAACATATTTATATTATTGACGAAAACAGTAATTAGTAAACGTGTACTTCAGTTTCTATACCGAAAATATGAAAATTAATATTTAAAATATTTATAAAATATAAAAAAAAACAATATAAATATAAAAAATATAAACTGAAACATATTTTTAAAAAAGGAACTAAAGTATATAGGTAAATATATACTTTGGTTCCTTTTTTAAAAATATTTTTTGATTTACATTTTTTATATGATGTTAATTTTTTATATTTATATAATTTTTTTAATTAATATCATGCATTTTCCATATTTATATTATTTATTTTTTAAATTTTATGAATTTATGTTATATATTTATTTTTATATTTTTGGTATAGGAACTAAATTTATGTTATATATTTATTTTTATATTTTTGGTATAGGAACTAAACTACACATTTACCGCATGTCTGCAAAAAAAAATCTGCAAAAAAAATAAAAAAATTTTTTGTTTGAATTACCCTATTAAATTGAAATCAATCGACTAATAGTATTTGAAAACAAAATCAAATTTCTGCAAAAAAACTTATATATTAATTGTAGTTTCTCTGCTCAATGCTACGTAAATATAAATAATAAAAATATGATATTAATTATACACAGAAATTCTATTACTTCAAGGTAAAATTGAAAAAGTAAATATTGATATGAAAATACTCACTGCATCCCGCTATTTTTACACACTGGAATATTTTCGTTAGCATGTTGACGTTCATTTTTGAAGTTGCAGGCAATAATTTACGGTTTTTAATTGTAATTTAGACCATGATTTTTATTTTTGTTATTACAATTGTCAGAATGTCAGAAATCAAAATCAGTCAAGAAAAATCAAGAATGCGATAAGTGTGTGTGTGTGTATTTCAATCTAGGAATATTTTGTTTCTTATGTTAGTGGTTGGTAGTACTGCTCCCATGTGTTATTGTGAGAATTGTGAGTAGTTGAGTACACAAGGGTCACAAACAGAGTTTGGACGAAAAAAAAGTTGTATGTCCCTGTCGCACAATCAGAGAAAAAATGGAAAAGACCGAGAAAAACAACTTTTCCAGTGTAGTAGCAAAGTAGTTCAAGTTTCAATTTCAAGTACTTCAAAGGCCATGTAGTGTGTGTGTGGTGTGTATTGGCGTGTGTGCAGTGTCCGTTTCAGACCCCTGGCAGTGTGTTGGTGACCTGTTCAGGCATGTACAGGTGCAGACCTGTGTTCACTTGTGTTTGCTTGAGTTAGCCCGGTGCGCAAAAAATTCTTCATATCTATTAATCATAGATTTTGGCAGAAAAGACAACAGATGATTTGTCCGCGATAGATTGACAGTGAAAGATGTGTTTCAAAAATTAAAGGTAAGAACTCGTCAATTAGTAGGATCTGATGACTAACTACACGACATACGGTGCTTTCATTTTTTCTTAAACATAACCTAATTTTTCAATGCTTCCACATTTCAATAAACTAAATGTTTCGTTTAAATGTGCTGAATCGTGAAATTAAACTGCTATAGCGAAAATAATGTTTTTCGGATAAATTCTATAAAGCGCGTTGCGAATTTTACTAAGGATTGGAAAAGTCCAATTCTCAGAGAAAGCGTGAAAGTGTGCTTCTACGTTCTATATGAAAGTTCAGGTTAGATGACAACGGTAATTTAATACTTTTTGTTGGATAACTTTTCGAGATTTTTAGTCAGATTTGGATGACAATGTTTTTGTTTTTAATGTTAAAAAATGGTAAATCGAAAAGTTTTTTTATATGTACAATTTGTTTTTGACATTTTGATAAAAGTTAACATTTATAATTTATTACCTGAAAAATTGACAAACTATAGACGATCCAATTTATTAATGAATATAAAATTAATTTATACATAAATATTATAAAATTGAAAGAATGATGAATTTTGTTACCATTATTGGGTGGAAATATATAAGTAAATTGATTAGTAATATAAGAATGACAGTACATAAATAAATACTAATTTGCAAGTTTTTGTGAATTCAGTAAAGTCGATACCTTTTTTTAAAAATAATACCGATTATGAAATTCACGAGCAACTTATATGTGAAAATGATTATTTATTGTTAATTAGTAATATCATGTTTAAAAAAAATTATTGTTAAATATTTAAATGTAAATGACAAAGTTCTTGCAGCAAATGTTTTTTTATTTATAATCATATAAATATTCTGAAAATTTTAAATGTCATCGACAAGGAAAACATTTGGTATTTGTAAATAAATAAGGAGTTGTCCACATATTACGTCATCATATGGAAAAGAGACAAAAATATAAACCGACGTTAAGGTATTACGTCCATAGTTGAAATTCTGAGATAGATTTTTATGAAAAAAAATCACAGATGATCTTGTACGCGTACTGAGTGAACCTGCAAAATTTCAGCTCGATCTACTGTCTTGTTTTTTGTAAAAAAATTCCTTAATTTAACATGTATTCAAATGGGCAAAAGCATATTTTTCCAAATTTCCGAAAAACCATGAGATAGATTTTTCTAAAAATTACACCACAATCGAAGAATGAAATTACACGTAATTTGCCGTATGAAACACGAATTTTCACTGTACCGTTTTTTCGAAAAACTTGTTTTTCCTACTCAATTAGCAAACTCGGCAACACTGTACTTGATCACGTTCCATGACAGAATGTAAAAAAGGACAGCACGCTGCGGTGTTGCCGCGACCGAAAATACAACAATGAACTGAAGTTAGCGGTAGCTTGCGCCTATATTCACCATGGACGTAATACCTTAAAGAGAAAGAGATACATACAAAGAAATTGATGACGTTTATGTGTACAGCCCCTAAGAAACAGAATACTTTTTTTTATTTAATATTAAACTAGAAGTTTACTATTAAAAACATCAAAAATATTAAAACTCTCATAAATGTTGACATGTTGCTATAATATATAAACCTGAATATTAAGAAAAAAATAATGAGTTAATGAATTTGAAACTAAGCATAAATAAACATAACTCTGTTCAAAAAGTAAGTTTACTTATTTGCAGATAGCAATACCAAATGTCACTTATTACTGCATAATCGTAATAGAACTTGACAGTGGGCAAAACAACAAGGAAATGAATAATCCTTGTATAATGACAATCTGAACGTTTTTCAATTAGATGCCAATTGTCAAACTCGTGAGTTTTCTAATAAACATTCAATAGCAATAAATGTGTAAAAATGAATCTTTTTAACTATAATTTTTTTGATTGCGAATCAATGTCATAAATCTCAAAATTATTACATTAGAATATATCGAAATAAAATCTACAAATTTCTAAGTAATAATATCTTCATAATTGAAAAAGTTTGAATATTTTAAGTGTAATCTATCAATGCGATAAAAATTTAAATAGCTGCATATAATTTAGCGAAACTCAGTAATTAGTTTCTTGTACTCCAAAAAATACTGAAAAAGTTAAATATTACAAACTTTAATTTTCAAAATTTATTTATGTAATTTTCAGGTGTTGTAAATATTGTAGTAATGTTTGAAAAATTTAAAAATTATACATAAACAAAAAGATGACAAACTCTTAACCTATTTTCAGTTTTTTGTTTAGTGACTTGAAAATCACATTTGTGTTACTGTAATATAGAAATTATAAATATTCCTAAATCATTATAGAAATGAAAATATTTATAACTAAAATATGACTTGAACACATAACAAAAAAATCAAATTAAAGGGGGAAGTACCTCTTGAGGTCGAGAAAAATAGTATATTACTGCGAGTTTTGGAAATGTCGGTTTCGATGAAACGGAAGTCTGCAGCCCGAGGCGAAGCCGAGGGCTGTAATCGTTTCGTCAAAATAGGCAATTTCCAAAACTCGCAGTACCGATATTTTATTCACAGTTCGCTAGTAATTCACATCCAAATATCCGATTACTAGCAAATTGTGAATAAAGTACTTTTTTTGCGATGTATTTTTGGAAAAATGAAACGGCGCACACAAAAATTGATATCGTTTATATCTAGGGCAATGTTTCAAAATAAAAAAAAACAACATTTTTTACATTATGTTAAATAAAGAATTAAATGACTTTTGGTTAATTCTCTGACAACTGACATCGAAATTGGCGTAAATGATCCTGGCCACAATTTTCATTTGAAAACATGAAACCAAACATTTTTTTACTCGAGAGGGTTTTTTTTATCCTAGATAGATTACGATCTTCACAAAATTCGAACTTTTACCATAAAAATCTGTGGTTAATTTGTTGCAATACCAAAAATTTTTTTTTAAACAATGATTTGAATGGTTAAAGTTTGAATTTTGCAAAGATCATAGTCTATCTAGGATAAAAAACCTTCTCGAGTAAAAAAATGTTTGGTTTCATGATTTCAGATGAAAATTGTGGCCAGAATCGTTTACGCCAATTTCGATGTCAGTTGTCAGGGAATTAACCAAAGTTAATTTTTTATTTAAAATAATGTAAAAAATGTGTTTCTTTTTTATCTTGAAACATTGCCCTAGATATAAACGATATCAATTTTTGTGTGCGCCGTTTCATTTTTCCAAAAATACATCGCAAAAAAAGTACTTTTTTCTTGGACTCAAGAGGTACTTCTCCCCTTAAGAGTCGGTTTTCCAGAATATTTTGTCAAACATTTTAATTGAAAAATTATATAATGTGAAGTATACATTCATTGGTGAAAATAAGATAAATATTGTTGAATAATAGTTTTTTTTATTTAAATAAAGGTCCGAAAATCTTTTTTTTTTTAATTCTCAAGAATTGTAAAAAATACCGAAACGAGATTTCTCATTCAGTCTGTGATGAGAAAAATATAATTCAAACAATTAAATTCTTCATGCTCCGATTTTTTAATAGTATTAAAATAAAATAAATTCCGATCACTCAAAGCCAAGGTTTCAAATTCTTCTTTATTTTATCAATATTTCAGCCACAATTTCTTCCTCATCAGGATTATGTTTACGAATTAAAACCCCTCGAAAACAATTAAATTATTCCCTGCATTTAATTGTTTTCAAGGGGTTTTAATTCGTAAATATAATCTTGATAAGGGCCAAATCGTAGCTGAAATATTGATAAAATAAAGAAGAATTTGAAACCTTGGCTCCGAGTGATCGGAATTTATTTCAGAAAAATACAAATTTGAACTGATAATTAATACTATGAAAATATTAACAATAGCTAATACTTTTCTGCGTTAAGCATGAAAAATCCGAAAATTGAAAAAAAATTTTGTACCACTACTCATCTTTGTAGTAAATGTTAGGAAAAAAAAAATTAAAACTTGAAACTTGTCAAGATAAAACTTCAATATATCTATAAATTAATATTCAAGCAATGGAAATCAATTGTAAAAATATAGATATTTGTCCATCAATAAAAAATAATTTTTAATCAGCAACAGAAAATAATTATGTAAAAAAAAAAACAGAAAGTAACACCTATGATTCTGAAATTGCAATATTTCAATTTTATACTTGAAAATTTCAAAAATTTCAAAAAAGTGTACAATTATCACAATAAAAGTTGAAAGCTAATCTCCCTAAAATTTTAAATATATCTAGAATCAAATACATTTTTCCAGGCTCATCTTTCACTGCCTGTTAAAAATTTCATTTTTTAGTAAAGGAGTCTTTTTTTAAGAAATTTGTAATTTGATTTTTCAAGATGTCGATTCTTTCATCGAGGAAAAGTGTTTCCTCAATTTTGAAGACACCAGGGGCAAGAGCATCGATATCCAAGCAGAAAAAAATCAACTTCAGATTGCCAAAGGATATAGATGTGATTTTGAAAAATGTTGCTGAGAACAGATATCGACAGCAGTATGAGGAGTTGGTCATTACTATACGGGATTCAGTTATAAAGGTTTGTACGGTTTGAAAAAAAGTAATTTGTATTCATCTGGGTTTCATGGAATGAACATAGAAATTTTATTCTAAAAAAGGTTTGAAATTAAATTTAAAATAGTATATTTTACAAAATCAAAAAAATTATATATTACTACTCTGTCATTCTTAGATTTCGACTTTCAAAATTTAATGGAATTGTTGTGTAATGTTAGATTTCTTAACATTAACTTGAAAAACCTCGAAATCTGTAAGAACTATTTAAAATCTTATTAGTTCAAAATGGGCTCACAAATTCTATTTTTGAGGAATTGGAGGATCATAAAATACCACTTGAAACTTTCTGAGCTTAAATTTAAAATAAGTAAGTTTGAAAATGTAAGTGCCGAAAGTCGAAAAATTTCAGAAATTACAAATTATATTAGAAGCACCCATAAAAAGATTAAAAAAGTGAAATTTTTTATATTTATATACTTAAAATTGTAATATTTTAAATGAAGAAATGTTGAATAGCTTAAAATTCAACTAGAAATCTTACAATCATAATATTAAAATATTAATGGAGAATATCGTGAACTTGAAACTAAATTTTTCCAAAAAAAAGCATTTTTCGTATAACTGTGAAATATGTGTACTTGTTATTTACTTTATTATCTCAAACAATTCTAGGATGAAGACCTCGTAGAACTTTTGATTGATGCGAAAAAGTGTATTCATGTAATCACACGAATACACAAAAATTTTATTGAATCTGTGTTACAAATTGATTGGCACAATCGTTCGCCTGAAATCGTGCAATTGTTCAAAGAGTTCATTACTCATTTAATGATTACCAGCCAAGAGTTTTATGCAAAATTCATCACTGAACAGTTTTTGACACAAGTGAAAACGGGTAAAAATTATTTATATTTTTTGGCAAAGCCAGTTTGAGTTTTTTAATGTTTTAATATATGTATTTTTATTATTCTTGCAGGTTATCAAAAAGAAAGCAGCATACAATGTCTGGAAACAGAGAAAAAGAGAATGTCATACATGCACGACATTTTCAAGGCATGTTTGAAAATCCCAAGGTACAAATTTTAAAAATTCGTATATTAAGATTTTTCAACTCAGAAAAAAAGTTATGTCATTCCTCGTTTCTTTTAGCCACTTTAAAACTATTGTCATTTTTATAATCTTGAAAGCAAAAAGAAAAGTATCAAAATACTCAAAATTATTATTTTTCACTTTTACAATAATTCGATATTACCTATTTTCTGAATATGAAAAATCATGTTTCAATATTTTATACATGTTTCTAACATGCAACAATTTTTGTTTCAGCTATTCAAACAAATTTTTCCAGATTTTAAGTGACCTTTATCCATATTATTCAAGTTCCATTTACGAAAACGAAAGTTATTTATTCACTTGTATTCAAATAATGGGATACACTCCTCTCCTGTACAAGAAAATTTTGTTCATCATCATCCATAGGTGAGTTTTAATGACAAAAGTCTTATTTGTTATTTCTATTTTTTTCTGTGAATTTACATGTAATAAAAACAGAATGAATTGTTATTTAAAAAATATTAGCATTTCTCCATCTAACTTTAATAAAATCATTAATGATTAAAAATTTTCGTAATCTTTGGCAAATGTTCATTTTTATCTAGTAATCTAAAAATTTGAAGTTTTCAATCACCTGTGATTATTTTAATTGACCATTATTATAAACAAATTAATGATTTCAGTTTAAACCTCATGGACATAAACGTGCCTGTTGATGAAATTTTTGACGACGAAGAAATGGAAGTTGATGAAGTGAACGGCATGATTTTTTGCATGAATGACATGGAAGAAAGCGCAAAAACGAGCCTTAAATTGCGACAAGATGCCGTTCACACTTTGGACATTTGCATGGACCAATTGTTCGCTTACATTCACCGTACTTGCCATGTCAATGGTAAATTGGATCTAGATGTAACGAAAAACTTGTTCCGAGACCTGCTTCACCCTTTCGAAAACATTATTTTGATGACTCACAAAACTCGACACATTCAGTTCATTATGTTCTATATATGCAGTCTACATCCCAGCATATTACAAGAATTCATTGAATGGCTTTGGCGCAAAGTTTCTGACCCATCGACGTATCCAACAATACGACAGACTGTGATTCATTACATTGCAAGTTTATTGGCCAGAGCGAAATTCGCAAAGTTGAGGTAAACAATTTTTGTATTTTTTTATATATATCGACAATGCAGAATGAAAAATTTTTCGTTTTCAGTTTGTTGCAGAAAGTTATTCAGGCGATAACAGAGTACGTTCATAAATACATCATGTCTGAGGACTCTAATAGCAACCCGAAACTTCACATGGTTTTCTATTCAATGTGCCAAGCCTTGTTTTATTTGATCGCCTTCAAGCAAAAAGAATTGACTGATGGAAAGAAAAGTGAGTTGGAATTACAGAAAAAAACTTCTTCTCTTTGATCTAGTCATTGAACTGTGTGTTTCTTTTTTTCCAGATCTGAAAATTCTGCAAGAACTTTGCCTTTCGAAAATAGTGTCGTGCAAGTTGAATCCTTTGAAGTACTGCTACGAAGCGGTGACGCAAAATTTTGACGTTATGGCGAGAAATTACCAATTGGCGTATTGTCAGACAATCATTCAGCGAAACAAAAGAAACCACTTGCCGTTGATAGACAACGAGGAATATTTGGAGATCAACAAAAGTCTCATGGACGTGTTTTTCCCTTTTGATCCCTACCTTTTGACTCAAAGCGGGAAATGGGTGCAGGACATCTACTGCGTCAGTTCGATCGCAGCCAGCGAAAATGCTGTAGAAGAACCAAACGAACGCGACGAAGATGATTTCATGGAAGAATCGTTCATCCAGGAAACCAAGTCAAACCGGGAAAAATTTTTCTATAGCACATCTCCGGGTTTTCATACTTAAGCGTATTTCATAGAAATGTTTTCAGTGTTATTTTTTGTTAAATTTTCTATCGAAAAGTGTCAAGAGGTCATTTTAAATGAATTTTGCGATTTTTCTTTCGAGGAATTGGATATATTAGATGAAATGTTTCTATGTATATAAATAAATAATTGCAAAGTGATTTTTTTCTATTTATTGTTTAAAGTTGATCCTTCACTTCAGGCCATCAGTTATTGTATTGTACACTTCATTCTTAAATTGGGAGGTTAGTAATTGCTTTTTTGATTGTTTGGAGTTAAATTTAGAAATCTTGAAATTTTATGTTTTTTATACACGTATGATTTTTTGTAAAAAAGGAAATGTCTTATGATTATGATTATATATATTATGAAAATATAAGAAAAACTTGGAATATTAAGGATGGTCAGGAGAAAGTGCTAGAGACAATTATATGCCTCAGTTTTGAGAGTGGGAAATATGAGATTCTGCCAACGTGAGTAAGAACATTTGAGAACACATTAAAATCTATTATCTTTTTCAAAATACGTAAATTTTACATTTTTAATCTAACAGAGTAGTTGGAGTAGGGGTCCAGGAGGCAAAGTGTCTGTTGTGGGGTCCGGGTGGCAGAGCCCCTCCATTTGAAGTAATTTTTTGATAAAATTATGAAAAACAATAGATTTTATTATTTTTTTTTCTGATTGTATTTATATTCCAAAATTCAGAAATAATATTCGTTATCTGAATAATTTGAGACGCTAATTTTATGATAGAAGTCGAAAATTTGCATCATAGTTAAATTTCATTTCACAAAGTCAAGGTCAGAAAAAAGATCATCTTTCTCCTGCAACATTTCGTTTAATCGGAAAATTCTAACTAATTTTATGTACATAAATAAGTTGTATCGAAAGTTATTTCTAATGGTGCTCACTTATCTACGATTCTTAGGAAAATTATCGTTGGATTCTTATTTACAGGGACTTTTTTTTATGTATTATTCGTCTTTTTTTGTTTTGATCATTCATCATTTAAATACACTGGCAAGTCGTTTTGTTGGCCGATTAAAGTTTCAAGAGCACGTTCAAGGTTCTCTGGCAGGTGGTCCAGAAGCATGCGTGGCATCACAGACAGTTCCATGAAATCTTCGGGTTGGGCCCAGCGCATCTCGTATTTTGTGTCTTTCTTCTTTTTTTTTCTACGACAAATCAATTTATCGTGACACACAAACTACAACTTTTCATCGCAATTTTTTTGAATTACGTTCTAAGAAATGGCAACAAAAAATTATGATATATTCAGATTTTACGATGAAACACGTGAACTTTTTTTACTTTGTGGTTAGAAATACAAATTGAGGAACAAGAACAATATGATTTTGAAAGAATTAATATAATCATAGTAAATCGATGATTAAGGAAATCCAGGATTGGCAAATTTTTAAACTTTGATTTAAATTTTGATTGAAATTCAAGCTTTTCGATTTTTTTATGTCCATAAAATTACTCACAACATTGATGAATTAACAAGTCTAATATCTCACTTCTAAAATTTTTTTGAAGTGTTTTTTGAAATTTATTATGCATAACATATGATTCAATATAGTAATATAAATAACTTTTTTACAACAAATGCTCACTTTTTTTTCTCTGTCGTCGCAGTCTTGCATTTCGCGATGTGCAGAATCGTTCCAGCCGTAAAAAGTCGGACTTTCGAGTATCTTCTTCTTGTTACATCACGCTCGAAAATTGTGTCCTGGAATTTTTTTTTAATTATTCCATAATTAATAAGTATAAATTTTTTGTCAATGGTATAAATACCACTTGACGAGTCGTAGACGTTTCCGAAAGCAACGGCAGTTGTCCAGGAATGGAATTCATTGTATTTCCATTTTTCCAAGTTCTGTCTAAATGCCGGTCAGGAACCCCGAATAAAACGTATCCGAAACCATTGAGTATGACTCTGTACTGTTGTGAAAATATTTTCATGACTTTTAATGACTTACTTTTCAAAATACTGAGATGAATCGAAAACTGTTTATTTCAATAATTTTTTATTTGAATTGAGAAATCTGACCCTGTGTAGAACTTTAATTGAAATTTCTCGAAATTTAGCTACGAAATAAAATTTTAAATCACAGATATATTATGAAAAGAAACTAAAGATTTAACTAATTTTTTTCAAATGAATTATAATTTAATTAAAAAATTCAAGAACCTCATCTTTTTTTTAACATGTTTGTTTTCTGAAATCATTACATTAAATGAATTCATTTCGAAACATTTCAATTTCTTACTTTCGGTAACCTGCAAGCTTGCAGTGTAATGAGCAAAGAAGTTCTAAAATTTTCCATGCTATCAACGCTCAGTCTCATTACGAGATCGTCTCCAAGTCCGATCGTAAGCACAAATTCTTCCGTTACTCTTGCGGCTTCTCGACTCAACAAACCGGCTATAAAATAATTATGTAATTATTTGTACAAGGAAAAAAGACGATCAGCCCTTTAAAATGATCGATTACTGTTTTTTGATGTGCATCACATAACATGACAATTTTTCAATTTTACCTATCATAAATGGGCCATTAAAAAAAATTGATCATTTCTAATTCACTATGTTTTTTCTCTAGTCGTGAATTTTTTTGACATTAATTACCATCGTAAGAGTTAAAGATTTTACGATTTCAAAGAAGCTTTTAAAATAGACTCAAGTTTTTCAATAACTTCGCAATAGTTGTAATATGTTTATTAAATTTGTATTAATAGTTATTTGCTATCATAACTATTTTTTATATGATTTTCAAATGATTTTTAAAATTGAGTTGTAGAAAACAAGAGGTTACAAGCAATTGTAAAAATTCAGTAATTTTATTAATTTTAAAGGTCATTTTGGAATATTTACATATTTATTTCTTGCGAGAAGAAAGTATTAACTTATGAATACATTTTTGTGAAATTAAAATGCATGAAGTTTTGAACCATTTTCTTATTCAATGTCATATAGAATTTGAAATGATAACTCAAAGCCAATCATCATTTTTCCATTTTTACTTTATTTTATTCATCGAAATTTCAACCTTTAATTGGGTTCCCTTCAGGCTCTTTATATAATTAAAAAATATACGAAGAAACATTTCAACGAAAAAATAAGACAAACCGTGAACAATCTATTTACGATAATAATAGTACATTGTGTGCCTCTCGGACGGCAAAAATATCTTCGAGAGGTGCACACGATGTTTTACATGCCGAGGGACGTCACTGTTTTGCCGTCCATGGACCGAAAAGTTGGTTTTACGATCCATGGACGGTAAAGTGACGTCACGAGGCATGTAAAAACTTTTATTTCATAAAAATCATGATCGGAGAAAATTCGATTATATAAAGATCCTAAAGTGATGAATAAAATAAAGTAAAGATGAAAAAATGAAGATTGGCTCCAAATAATCATTTCAAAATTTTATAACATTGAATAATGAAGAACGGAGCAGGACAACTTCTTTATATTAATGACATTTTCTTATTTTTAATAAAATTATGTGATTTTCAAAAAATTGTACAGCTGAGAAACGCAAGATATTTTCCGATTGATTTTTTACTTACCAGGAGTCGCAAAAGCGTATACTCTCAACTTCGGGTATTTCGGCCTAATGAGCAAGCCTAGTAAAACGGACAAACCAGCACCTAAGCTGTGACCTGTAAAAAAAAGTTAACAAACTCGAAGTTTTTTTTTCAATTACAGATAAAAAAAAATTTCTAATTGAACGTAGAAGAACGTAAAATTTTTCTTTTGTTATTTTACGATTACTTCTAACAACTTGATTAGTTCGTATCCCAAAAATCTTACTGAAGGTTTAATTTTCAATTCGTTTTGTGTGAAACTGAAAGTTCCGGAATTTAAAGGTAGTAAAATATTTTCTAAAGTGTGATTGAATATATATACAGATTATTTTTAAAAATTTTTTCGGATTCTTATAAAAATACACGGAGAGAAATGGTTTGGTTATAGCAACCATTGATTCAGAATAATATGCACCCACTAAAATTTTAGGTACTAAAACTAAAACTTTGGTTATGACAACCAAAGCTTCTGTTACAGCAACTTATGCTCAATTTTCATGACTGATCCTTAAGTTGCGATAACCAATAATTTGGTTATCATACCTAAAGTTTTAGTTGCACTACCCAAAACTTTAGTGGGCTTATATTTTACTAAATCAATGGTTGCTGTAACCAAATATTTCTCTCCGTGTATTATAGTACTAGTATTATAATAAATATTTAAATATTATATTATTATGAAGGGTGTACACCCGTGCAATTTTAGTAAATAAATAAATATATAATGTATAATTATACACACTGAAAAACCTATTAGGTTGGCTCAAACAAACTTTTGGTCGTTATTTGACCAACCAAATCTTTGCTTCACTTAATAAAATTTTTAGTTTAGACAAACGAATTTTATTTCCGGGAAAAAAATTTACGTTTCTGCTAACTTGAATTTGTTTGTATGGACTAAAAATAAATTATGTGAACTAAATGTTTGATTGGTGAAATAACGATCAATAACGTCATATTAAAATAACATCTATTACTCCTTAAAGTTTATTTACCAAGTTGAAGAAAAAAAAAAGTCGACAAATATTCAAATTGGCTTTTCATACATTAAATTTCAAAATAAGAAAATGATGTAAATTATAAAAATCGATTTAACACCATTCCATAGAATCACCGTAAAAAATTCTTAAGTTCTCACAAGAAAATCCATTTAATATAGAAACCATTATCAAAAATGTTCGATTCTCAATATTTTTCGTGCTTGAAAGCACGAAATCGTTGCCAAGAGTCTTCATAAAAACATACCTGTGAGAGTAAGATCGTAATGGGGGTACATTTTAAATGCGTTCTCCAGTATTTTCTGCTCGTTCAAGTGCTTGAGGAGCACTTTTGCGCCGATAATCATTCCTCGGTGGGCCTGGAAAAAACGAGACGAAAGTGATCGCGGAATATTCAGGGTCTTCCCCTTTTTTTCATACCATGCTGCCCACTGGCAAACCTTCGGGCTCGAACGAATCCGAAGCTGCAGCGATATCAGTGATCAAATCTCGCAGCGACAATGACCCTCGGATCACGATCACGATGCTTGCGGTTTTGTGGTCCGCGATAACGCAAAATGGAATCTGTTTTGATTATCAAAACAAATTATTCGTCAGCAAAATAACGGTAAAATACTCAATAATATATGTCAAATATTTTGATTCTTGGCCAATTTGAAAAATTCGTTATCCTGAAAGACCTTATTAAGATCGAATTTTTTGAAAATTTTTGAGTTGAAAACTGTTTGAAAAGAAACAAAAATGTTTCAATGTTTCAATATTTATGAGATATTTGAATAAATTAGGAAATATAAACAGGAACGGAATGTTATTATTATATAAAGAGTTAATTAAAAGGAATAAAAAAATGCACACAAATTCAAATCCAAGATTGTCAAGGAATTTTCGGAAAACAACAATCACACATTCGTCATGCGATTTCTTCAAACAAATCATGACTCTACTTTTCGATTTATCATGTCCAGTTACCACATCGATTTTGCCGGGGTAATTACATTTTTTCCGGCGAAATTTGATGTAATAACAATTAACCGTGCGATTTTAGAAATTGAATTCTACACATACATTACATCTAATTTGTTTTTTTTTTTTCGAAAGTATCGTCAACATCTTGAATAATACAGCTCGGGAAAAAACGTTTCCTGGGTAACTATGTTTTCACGTCACGGTCTAATTATTAAACATTAGCGTGATTTTCCTGAAGCGACCAACATTGACGCTTTTATATATTTTCCATCAAGGTATAGACGTATGTAAAAACGAAATAAAAAAAGATACGGGAAAAAATGAAGCACGTAAGGATAAAAATGCTAACCTCACACAGATGGTTCCTGAAGGACGCGAAGAGAATGTCGTCCCCGGATAATTGTGAGAGATATTTGACACCGGATAAATTGCACATGCAGCAATTATCGTCCACGACAACGTTGCGCTTTCGTCTGGAAATTTTTTATAAGAAAACTGCATCTTACTTGTTCAGGATTATTTTGAATTAAACAGAGTTTGTATAAGTGATCTCAGAATTTTCCGTTTTTGCAATTATTTCGAATTCGCATCATTCAAGCCTTTCGAGGATGTAGAAAGAAAAAAAACGAAAATTAAGAGTCTTTCTAGATTTCGATCCTGTTATGGTTTTTTTATAATTTTGCATTTTAGTTTTTTATTCATATCTACAATTGTAAATAAAGAAAATAAAGAAATAAATAAATAATAAAAAAAAGTTATTTTTTATATTATATTTACAAATAAGAAATAAATAATACTGAGATTTCAAAAAATCAAAAAAATATCAAGAAGTTCCAAATAATAATCATAGTTACAATTATAACATACGTAGTTCATATTATACTTATCAATTATAATTATCATCATAATTAGCTTAATTTAGAATTTACATTGCGTAAATGTGTTCTGGAAATAAATGAATTAAAAAAGATCACAATAAATTTTAGAAATTTATGCAAATTTCATTATAGTAAAATAATTAAAATTTTTCAAAACTATGTTTTTTCCACTCAAACTTTACATTAAAAAAATGTTGTTTATCAAATATTCTATATCGATTACACTATCATTCTTAAGAGAATGTTTTCCCGAATCGGAAAAACTCGCGTCATGCCAGATGATTTTCACAGTACGTCAATGCAAAATCATCGTCATTTTCACCGTTTTTTATCGTAAAAGTCATCGCATGCATGCTCCAAGAACTTCACAGAAATATAGACTAAGGATTTTCCTCGTTGATCGGAGAACACTTTTTTTCCTGGCTTACCTGAAACATGCGCAACACGTTAGACCTGGCAAAAGTCGGCAACAACCGGTAAACGCATGCTGGTAAATGACGAATAGCCATCCGTATATTGCTACGGATAGTTGCATATAGTGGTGGGCCCATTCGAGGGACATCCAACTTGGGCGGCCCGAAAACAAGGTTTTAGCGTCTACGAAAAATATTGAAAAGTTTTGGCATGGTTAAAATAGTGAACTTTTTATAATAAAATTTTTCGAGTTGATTGATTCAAATTTGAACTCAGAGGTTTCAGAAAATTCGAGAAAATATCCAAAAGTTCTAAATAATGAAAATGAAGAAACAGGCCCGTTCGTAGGATTTACCGTTGGGGGGGGGGGGTTTCATAAAAATATGATTTCTAAAAAAAAAAGGTTGTCAAACTTTGTTGAACCTGATTTTTCAAAAAAAACTGAAACTTTAGAATGAGTATTCAATTTTTCGTGGAAATTTATGGGGAAAAATTCTTTATGGGGGGGGGGGGGGTACAACCCCCCCCCTACGCACGGGCCTGTGAAGAAATACAAAAATTCATAATTATTAAAATTAATCATTAGTCTGATTGAGATTTTACATTGACTAAAAGTGTTCTGGAAAAGAATGAATCAAAGGAGATTATCATAAATTTTTGCAATTTCTGTATAGGAAATTTTTTTCATGTATGTGCTTTTCACGAAACTATCAAATAAATCTTTGAAAATTAGGTATAATTCGAAACGTTTGTTAGAATCATCATGAACTCCTTAAGACTTTAAAAATATTTCAAAAAATGTGGAAAATGTGGTAAGAAGTTTTGAAAATAATAATTATAATTTAAAATTATAAAAAAATTACTGCTGTTCCGAAAAGTCATTTATTCGAGAAACATATAATACTGATAGATGAACATTGTTTATATTTTTTCCTTTAAATATTTATTTTTGAAGGATTTGAAGTATTTTCTATAATTTTTCGAAATTTTCTCTATTACTGCATTAGATCGTATTGTTTACCATTTTACTTGCAACCTTAAGAATATTCGTTCATTTGTATAATGATGATATTTTAGTTTTGAAAAGATGAGGTCAAGTAATTGTAATGATGCATATATAAACCACATGTATATCAAATACTACAAAAGATTTATGTAGTCGATTTGGTAATTTATTTATATACTTCTATTCATAATTCTGTAAACATTATATGCTCGAATTTAAACTTTATCTTACTGAAAGATCCCTTTTAAATAAATTACATTTATATTAAATTCAAATTTGTAATTGTTTATTTTTATCTAATTCATAATTTAAAATCGAATTGATTCTGAATATCGATTTCCCTGCAAACAATTTTAATCCAACATTTTCGAAAGGCACTAATACAAAAAAAAGATTGACATTGAAGAATTCTCTTATATATAGTGCATGTTTTGAATGGCCTTTGAATGATTTCTTGTAAACTCATAAAATCTTTTCATAGTATTTTTTGATAAGAGTCTTAAAAAATACTAAAAACAAATCTTACTTCACTCACTTGCTTCACATTTGAAAGAGCTGTTAAAGAAATTTGTGTGTATTTTCAAATATGTCGTGTGTAATTTTAACAAGCTTTTCAATGAAAAATCATAAACATTAGTATGACTACGCCAGTTTGTTGAAATCGAAAATAGAGAAACGAAAATTCCGTATCCTATCTTTAAACTTTAACTGATTTAACGTGATTTTTCCAGCTCAATCTTAAATTCAGTTTTTATTTCTACAAAACTTAGATTCAGATGATTTAAAAATTTTTTTCGAGTTTAATTTTGAGCTTTTGAGTCTTAATACGAACTTGCAATGTTATTCAAGTCGCCATTTGGTGCTTAAATGTCGGATTCCTTTTGAAGGTGAAGATTGTCACATGCTTTGAAAAATATTTTAAATTAACAAAGATTAAAAAATTTTGACTCACTGACCAATGGAATACTCTGGCCTCTCTAAAACATTCAGCCTCCTTAACTCCAAGGTTTCTCGTTTTTGCCGGACCCGCAACAAAATGCAGCCTGCCATGATATCAGACGGGACCAAATCGGTACCCCGGAAAAGTGCACTCAAAAGGCCTGAAGCACACATAATAATCATTTTTATAAAACTTCACTCTAAAATCATTTGGATTGGATGCAACTAAAGTAAATGCAACGCAATTGGATGCAATTAAAGTGGATTTAACGGAATTATATGCAATTAAAGTGGATGCAACTAAAGTAAATACAACCTAATTGAATGCAACTAAAGTAAATGCAACGTAACTGAATGCAATTGAAGTAAATGCAACCGTATTAAATCCAACAGAATTGGATGTAACCAAAGTGCATGCAACGTAATTGTATGCAATTAAAGTGGATGAAACCACGGCAAATTTAACAGAATTGGATGCAATGGAAGTAGATGCAACTAAAGTGAACAAAACGGATGTGGCATGTTAGGATACAAGGATTGCCATGGATTTTTCTACCTATATTCTTGAAAACTTTTTATTTCCCGTTATACCTGCTACGTGAAGAAAAGTTTCTTGGGCACTTTCGTCGCGACGCATCCACCAGAAAAGCTTAAAACGTCTGAGCCAAATGCGAGAGACTTTTCGGTGCAAGTACGAATCCTCAAGGTCACCTTCGAGGTGCGACGAGCCGAGAGGGTCGAAAATCAGAGCGAGGCCAAGGATCGCGAGCCCGATAAATACCCAGTCGAAGAATACGAGGGCCTCGGCCACGGCCACCGTGTACGGCTCGTCCTTACAATCCATACTCTCGTTCAAAAGCCATACGGTTCCCAACACGTTCCATACTATTTCCGGTAGCATCAACAATATCCTGAAATCCGTAGAGATCGGAGCCTCATAGATGTCAAAGCTAATGCAGACGTTTGTATTGATTCCTAGTTAGTTTTTCGTTTTTCACCGAACGTTTAAACCGATTTTGAGTGGTCTTTGAATAAGTCAAAAATCACACTTCAAAAAATATTTTTCTTATAAATCTTATGGAAACATAGAAGAAAATATCGGCATGGTGTCAATTGTCCACGAGTTTATTGTGCACATTTTTATGAATTCGTTCACAGGACGATGTAAAAGTATTTTAGTTGTAGAATTTTGCAAGATAAGGAAGGTTTATCCCGTGATTTATTAGATCCAGATTTGTAATAATCAATTTATAAAAAATTTGCACAACCATCCAGTGCACATATTTTTGAATTTGTACACAAGAATATATTAGAAACATTTTATAGTATGAATTTCAAAAAACAGGAATTTTTTTCACTAATTTGTTAAATCCAGAGTTGTAGTAATCAACTTCTAGAAAAATGTGCACATTTTTCTGAATTCGTACACAGGAATATAATAAAATGATTTCATAGTTAAAATTTGAAAAGTCAGGAACATTCTTTACCTCATTTGTTGAATTAAAAATTATAGTTATTAGTTCCTAAAAAAAGTGCACAATAAACACCATTCTAAAATAATTTAATAGTATAAATTGGAAAAATCAGGAACTTTTTTACTTTTAATTTTTTAAATCCAGAGTTGTAGTAATCAATTTCTAAAAAATGTGCTTAACCAACTAGTGCACATATTTTTGAATTTGTAGACAAGAATATAATAAAATCATTTTATAGTATGAATATGAAAAATCAGGAACTTTTATTCACTAATTCATCAAATCCAGAGCTGTAGTACTCAACTTCTAGAAAAATGTGCACATTTTTCTGAGTTCGTACACAAAAATATATTTAAATAATTTCATAGTAAAAATTTGAAAAGTCAGGAACTTTCTTTCCTTCATTTGTTGAATTCGGAATTATAATAATTAATTCCTAAAAAATGTGCACAATCGTCCAGTGCATAATAAATTTGTGCAAAATCAACACCATCTCGAAATAATTTATTAGTTTAAATTGAAAAAATCAGGAACTTTTATTCACTAATTGTTCAAGTCCAGACTTGTAGCAATAAATTTTTGAAAAATGTGCACAACCATCTAGTGCACATTTTTTTGAATTTTTACTCAAGAATATAATACAATCATTTTATAGTATGAATTTGAAAAACCAGAAACTTTTATTCACTAATTTGTAAAATTCAGAGTTGTAGTAATCAACTTCAAGAAAAATGTGCACATTCTTCTGAATTCGTACACAGGAATATATTAAAATAATTTCATAGTATAAATTTCAAGTCAGGAACTTTCATATTCCCTCATTTGTTGAATTCAGAATTATAGTAATTAATTCCTAAAAAATGTACACAATTGTCCAGTGCACAATAAATTTGTGCACAATCAACATCATCCCAAAATATCATACCACACAATATTGCAATCATCGCCATGTTTTATGGCTAAAGTAACCATAGATTTTTATATTTATTATCATATCATATGACATTATACACATGATGGTATGGAGTTAAATCACCATATTTTTGTTACCATATACTATAAGGTTATGTGTATTTACGCTATACCTTGTAAGATTTTTGAATAGAAATGAGAGCTCTGATCGCCGTATCAAATGTGGTGAAGATTGAAGGAAAGAGGTTAACAGTCATATGCCGTTAGAGCTATTTTTATTACTCAGATGGACGAAAATAGCCCTAACAACAAGCGACTGTTAACCTCCTTTCTTCATTCCAAGTCACAAATCGTATGGAAATTTTTCGTATGTTTCTAGCACTTTCCCTTATTACTTTTTTTACAGTGCACCAATCTCTAATAAATCTCTTTTCTCAATAATTTTTCTTTCGATCTTTTGGAGCACAAATAAATCAATGAATTTTATTTTTCTAGCTTTCGGCCATCTTTATTGGGCCCTCATCAGGAAATATTTTCTTTCTCTTCTTATATAAAAAATGTATGAGGTCGGTTTAT
>JAPYZL010135034.1:0-25605 GCA_030522825.1 Platygaster orseoliae
GGGGGAACTTCATGAGTTATAGAAATGTAATAGAATATTATTTTATAAGATTCTATCCTGGAAAAATTGTAACGTGTAACTGCACTGAACAAAAAATCTAGTATTTTTAACCAAAATATATAGTGATGGAGGATCAAGATGAAATATAGTAAATTTTATTATATACAGTATTGTATTATTTAAAATATTCGTATTGTAGCCACTGGCGAACTGTTGTTTATCTACTAAAGTGAAAAATACAATATGATTAGTATTTTTTACTATATATCAATTTTTAATTGCGATATTTGACGTTTTACTATACTGCATGGTACAAATAAATATATGAAAAATTAAAATAATCTTGTAGATTTTCCTAGAGTGTAGTAATTTTTCCAATACTTATAGTACAAATTACTAGTTTTTTTTCTCAGTGTAAAAGTTTCTAGACACTTCAAAATAAAAACCAAATCATATATGTATATCATTATAATTGTTTGACTTTAAAACAATTTCCTCTTATAGATCCATATGATCTCATTTCCTTTTATAAATAACAAGGGAATAAAAACTCTAATTTATTCACACCATTCATACAAAAATAGTCTTTCAAGTTAGATAAAAATGAAACTTATTCTTAGAAAATCACATTCATTGATTTTCCCAGTCAATTAATTATTGTTTAATAATACTGTCGACGTTTCGAACAAATATAGGTCTTTTTCAAAACATACTTTGCGATTATTTTCTTTCACTTTGAACATCACTAATTGATAATTACTAATTAATAACATAGTTGACGTGATTGTGTTAATTAAATAATTGTTAAGACCAAAAGCAATATTTCAGAGTCCACTACATAGTCAAATCTTTCATCTAATAATGTATATAATTATATCATAGAGTAATCTTATTTATAATTAAAGAATTTTATAAAAAAGGTATGTATGTAAAGTGGGAGACATTTTAAAAATAAATAATTATCCTACTTCATTGATTGAACGAATAGTTAATAGTATAACTAACGTTTTAGAAGATAGGGAAAAGGTTGAATATATGATTAAAAAAGAGAAAGATGATGGAGTAATATTACTGTTATCTTATGCAAAGGTTTTTTCAGAAAGGATTGGAAGAAATTTTGAAGGTTTGGTGTTAGAATATTAGATTACAATTTTGTTGAATTTGGGAAAAATGAGATGGACAACGACAAACAATCAAATGTTGTATATAAAACTGAATGTGAAGAAAATGATCAATTATACATTCAGACTCATAATCAGAGATATAAAAAAAGAGTCAAGGACATATAGTATAAATAAAATTAATTTGGAACCTATGGTGCAGTTTAATCATGAAATGAAATAGGAAAAAATTTATATTTTTGAATAAAAAGTCATTGTATTATAAACGTCTGTTTGCAGAGGTGATGAATATTAAGAAGTTTACTGAAAGAGTTATGAATAGACAGAAGGATTTAGAGAGAAATGACACATAAGATGTTTCACTTCAATACTGTTGATAGCTGTAAAAAATCAGCGAATGATGAGAATTTTTTATTTCTCAAGGACCATAACTGTGGAAAGTTTAATGACAGAAATATTTGTCATAAGATTATTATATAGACATGACGCGAATTATTGGAATTTGCGACGTGAGTTTTTCGTTTTCTTTTTTATATAATGTCATGTTTATTATAAATAGTAATGTTTAATGTAAATGAAAATGATTGTATTAATAAACAATAATTAATTGACTGGGAAAACCGATGAATATTATTTCCTATAAATATTTCACAATCAGTGATAAGAAAAATGAGGAAATAGGAATTGAAAAAACTAATTCTAGGTGATGGTATCTATTGTGCATAAATTTTTCGTGCATTGTTGACTTTTCGCATAGATTTATTGTACATACAGATTTTCGTGCATAATTTTTTGTGCAAATCAAAATTATAGTTTGCCCTTTATATACAAGAATATCGTTGCAAAAATATATACAAGAATATCGATGAAAAATCTGAATCGCGTTCTCAGTGATTTTGGTTTTTATAAAAAATGTCAAAATTCTTACAAGAATCAGAAATTTCCTATGATAACTCCGTTATTTATAAAGTTGACTTTAAAAGATTCTTATAAAAAAAATTTTCTTAGAAAGTGACCTTATAATAACTAGTTTTACTTTCATAAAAATTTCAAAATCTTATAAAAAATGAAAATTAATATTATGAAATATCATTATTTATTGAACATTTAAATATAAAATATTTCGAAAAATCTTATTAATAAACAGTATTAAAAGAATATTAAAATTGAAAACGAAGAATAAAGAAAACTCTGAAAATATAGTCATCAACTGAAATTAAAAAATATAAATAACCGTTAATAACCTGAAAAATTTAGAAAGACATTTTTTCGGAAAAACTGTTTATATAGAAAAATTTTTACATAGATTTTATACATAAAAGAATGTTTATAAAAAAATTGTTTTGTACAAATTTCTGGGGGAAACAGAATTTCATTAAAAAAACTTTTTTTATGAGGTTCTTATGAAGTTACTATTTTAAAAAAATTTTTCTTATAAGAATTTAATAACGTCGATCTTATAAAAATTTTTATAATGTTTTTATCAAAATCACAAAGGTTACAGATCAGCAGGACAACCAAAAATATTTACGATAAAATGCAAAATTTTTATTTATTTATTTATGAAAAAACAGGGAAATATTTATGATAGGCAAGAAATATTTATGATAAAATGCAAGCAAATTTTTCTGTTTTTCGTACATTTGTTTACATTTTCGGCTCCTAATCAAAGTTGTTGCAGAAAATGACCACATATTTTGCTAAGTTCTCTTTGACTTATAATTCGAATAGCATAATGTTTCAATTGATTATTCATTTTGAAATGTAAACAGATTATGAATCTGTAAACGTGTGACATGTCGAATAATTTCTGGGTAATTTTTAAACTGTAAATCAAAGAAAATGAAATGAATTAAATCAATTTGAAGAAAAGAAGATTTAAGTTAACTGCAAATTAATTGCATTTTTAATTAAATTTTTTTTCCTATGTAATTTAATTTTTTTATTTAATTTGCATTTTTTTGAATTTTTAATTTAATTTTTCGATTTTCAAATTTTATTTGTATTTTTCGATTTTCAATTTTTGATTTAATTTGTAAATAATTAAATGCAAATGAAATGAAAATTAGGATTACATGCATAAACAGTAAATATTTTTCATGTTCGATAATTGTTGAAAATATTTCGGAATAAAAATGAAAAACCTTAAAATATTTACGAAAAATCTAAAAGTGGCAAAATATTTTTGTTCTGCTAAAAACTGCCAAAATATTAATTAAATATTTTTTATTTATATAAACTTTTTTGGTCACCCTGCAAATCAGCAACACGAGTAAGTATTGGTATTATTTACAAGTATTTTCGAATTACTTTTTTTATAATCATGTATAAATTATCATTAATAATTGCATTCTTAAGAAGCTTTTGTCAATTTTAGAATGCTTATTACAAGTTGATATAATTATGAACAAAGACATGGTTTTATATGAATGTAAACAATTATAATGTGCACAATGGACCTCTGCATCAAAATCTGTATGCAAAATAAATATATGCAAAATTTGAACAATGCACAAAAAATTTATGTACAATATATACCCTCCCCATTCTAGTATTAAAAAATTTTTCTTTTTTTTATTTTCTTGTTTTTTTGCTCGGATCACGAGTAAAAAACTGTACACGACCATTCGATTTCGGAAATTGGAAATTTCTCGGAAAATGCTTTTTTTTCGTAGGTTAGGAAGCGCTGTGTGGACCTCCTTAATTACGATGGGACATGGAAGACCCGTTAACTCGATTACACCCAGCGAATACTTTTTCGAGTCGTGCCCCGCTTCCGTTTCGCGACGTTGATTCATCGGCCAAACGTTTCTGTTTCTGTAATTTTTTCCTCTCCCCTCGACCCCCCTGCCCCTCCCTCCTCCCGTCTGCCGGGATTTTTGCAGCGGAAGAAAGTAACGTGTGCGGAATGAATTCAAATGTCAATTGCCTCGATTCTCGAAGCTCGCAAATGAACTCGGGAATAAATAATCCCGATGCAATAACGAAAAAATGTGAATAACACAAAAATGAAACAAAAGGTCGATGGGAAACAAGTTTTTTTAATTATTCAAAGTTGCAAATAACTTGTTCACATTAAGAAATTATGTTTATTGCAGAAGCTTGGTGAATTTTTCGATGCAGAAAAATTCCTTCTTTTGAATATTTATCATTTCTGAGAGATAAATTTTGTTTTGGAATAAAAAATATCGATTTGCTGGTTTACAGGGTTTAAAATGAATTTTCTTTTCGAAGACAGGAATACATTTTACATTGAATAATCAATATTCAATTACAATTCCATCAAGATGTTCATTATTCTTTCAGGTGATTTTTCCACTGTTCTACATTCGTTTTTATACGAGTAAATATTTTTTATTCCAAAATCGTGAAAAATTGTCGAGTAAGGATAATTGAGATAAATGTTCCCAAAGATGAAAATAAACTGGAATTATTTCGTATTGTGTTGTGTGCAATTTTTCAAAATTTTCAGATCGTTCTCTGAAATTGAAGGAATTTTGCAATGACTATGTACCAAACATTCTAAAATTCTCCATGAATCTGAATTTCTTACAAGTCGATAGAGTCAAGATCCATGTACATATTTCGACACGTGAATTTCCATACTTTGTTAAACTTTGTTGGAAATTTATCGATCGAGGTATAATTAAATTTGCATATTCGATGAGAAAGGAAAACGTTTGATGAGCGTACTATCAAAGGCGTGATTACTAAGGTAATTCTAACGTTTTTCGTGGTGCTATCACAAAATTTACAAAGCAAATTTTACTTTGACGTCAAAACTACTTATTTGGGATGAAGAAAATTTACTTGCATCGCGGGAAATTCCATAGCAATAACTACTTTGATAGAAAATGTGTCAACATTGCAAATTAAATTCAAATTTTAACATTTCAGTTTGAAGTGTTTCGTTTGGACTATGAAAAACGGAGAAATATTAAAATTCGAGAAAGTAGTGAATAGTTTATTAACTTTGTAAACGTTGAATATATTTAGCATCAATTTTGTCTCCGAGTAATTATTTGTTATCAGCTGCGGGCGACTTGAGAATTAATTTTCTGCGCTAAAATTAGTATGAGGAAAGGTAATAACAAATCTTGATTTCGACTGTTTCATGATGAGGTTTTTAATCACTTTTGAAACTTGGTAGAATTTTTGCATAACTTGAAGCTTAGCGAGAAATCTCGTTTTTTCTCGAGTTTTGAAAAATTATGGTACGTCAGATCAATTTATATGTCAACAGAAAAAAATCTTAACTTTATTAATTAACAAAATATATTATACGAAGTTAATGCCTTGAATGGTAAAAATAAAAAGGTTCTCTTCCCGCGTAACTTTAGTTTTTGGGGTTAAAACGAAATTAGCAAACTCGAGAAACCGAGCCCTTCATCCCAAAGTGAACGAGGAAAATCTTTGTATTTTAATGCATGCAATTTTTCCTAGAAAAGGTCGTCTTTTGCTACTCGAGGTTGCCATTGGTCATGTAAATGACGATTTTTCATCTTTCCTTGAATTCTAAGCGAGTAAAATTGAAATTTTTCTCACTTGCGTTTTACTTTTTTTTGTCAGTAAGAAGAGTAAGAAACGTAGAAATTGAAGTGGAAAAAAAGGTTTACAAATATTTTTTATTGTTTAAAGTGTTGGAAAAAATTTAAGTGTTGTTAGGGAACAATCGAGGTACTTACTGGTATGTTCGGCGATGTTCGGAAATGTTCGGATGTTGTTCGAGAATCTTCGTGTCTTTTCGGGGACGCTCGGGAGTTTCCGGGAAGTCCCGAGTGTTTCCGAAGATTGCCGAGCAACAAAAATCAGTAGAAAATATCTTTTTACACCATTACAAATTAAACATGATAATTTTTTTGATATTTTCTTTGATGATTAATGCGAAAATAAAGTTTCTAGGGGATGTGCATAAATTTTTTGTGCATTATTGATTTTTGGATAGATTTATTGTACATACATATTTTTGTGCAGTGTTCGATTGTGCATAATTTTTTATGCAACTTGAAATTATAACTTGGCCTTTACAGACAAGAAAATCGTTGCAACAATCGATGAAAAATCTGAGTTGCGTCCTCAGTGACTTTGGTTTTTATAAAAAATGTCAAAATTCTTACAACAATCAGAAATTTCTTGAAAGAATTCCGTTTTTTATGGAGTTAAACTTATAAAATTATTTACAAAAAAATTTTCTCATAAAATGACCTTCTAAAAACCTTATAAGAAAACTTTTTCTTATAAAAATCAGTTACACTTTTATGAAAATTTCGAAATTGAATACAACATTCAAAATTAATAATATATGAAATATCGTTATTTATTGTATATTCAAATATAAAATATTTCGCAAAATGTTGTATAAAAAACTGTATTAAAAGAATATTCGAAACTCAGAAAATATAGAAATCAAATGAAATTGAAAAGTACAAATGGCCTGAAAAATTTAGAAAGACACTTTTTTGGAAAAACTGTTTAAATGGACAAATTTCTTATGAAACGAATTTTTTTTAATTTTTTACAGAAAAAAATGTTTATGAACAAATTAATTTCTAAATATTTCTACAGGAAATAGAATTTAATAAAAAAAATTTTCTTATAAGGGTTTTATAAGGTTAATATTTAAAGAAAGTTTTCCTTATAAGAATTTCATAACGTCGATCATATATAAGTTGTCATAGTTTTTGTATAAGAATCGTAAAAATTCGTGAAATTCGCAAAACGCAATTTTTTTCGATAGTTTTTGTGTGACAGTTTTTAATTTTCTTTGTTTCAGGAATATGCATCAAATTATTTTGTAAATTAAATTTGCAATCTTAGTTCTTTGGACGTTTCAATTAAAATAAAGTTCTAGTTTTATTAGACAGAAATTTTTACTTATCCGATCTTATTATTCTTTATTTCAGCAAAAACTGTCAAAATTCTTACAAGAATCAGAAATTACTTTTAAGAATTCGAACTTTATTTATAAAGTCGAACTTATAAAATTTTTTACAAAAAAATTTTTTTATAAAACACCCTCTTAAAAACCTTATAAGAAAAATTTTTCTTATAAAAATCAGTTACACTTTTATGAAACTTTCGAAATGTAATAAAAAATAAAAAATTATCAATATTAAATATCGTTATTTATTTTATATTCAAATATAAAATATTTCGCAAAATGTTATTGAAAAAACAGTATTAAAATAATATAACTGTTGAAAACGAAGAATAAAGGAAACCCTGAAAATATAGACATCAACCGAATTTATAAAATACAAATGGCCTGAAAAATTTAGAAAGACACTTTTTTAAAAAATCTTTTTGAATAGACAAATTTCTCATGAAAAAAATTTTTTTATTAATTTTATATACAGAAAAAATTATTTTCTTAAAATTTCTACAAGAAATAGAATTTTATAAGAAAAACTTTGATTACAAGGTTTTTATAAGGTTACTATTAAAAAAAAGTTTTTCTTATAAGAATTTTATAAAGTCGATCTTATGCAAATTTTTATAATTTTTTTATAAGAATCAAAATCACTATGGGTACAGATCAGGAACACAAGGAAACATTGGTATTAATATTGACAAGTATTTTTGAATTACTTTTTTTATAATTATGAATAAATTATCATGATATAATTCTAAACAAAGACATAGTTTGTTATGAATGTAAACAACTATAATATGCACAAAAAATTTATGTATAAGAGATACCCTACCGTTTCTATGTATAATTTTAATGTGTGCATTTTTTGTTCTGTTACAGGTAAGTCAACTATGTGGTTTTTTGCGTGTTATATTCGAGTCTAAAGTAAGTGATGGATTAGAGTTACTGTATTTGATGTAATTTGCAGAAATTTAATGAAATAGCACATATTCAATTATGAATTCGATCGACATAGTTATCACTTTTCTCAACCAAAATTCAATACTGAGAATGATATCTATGCAAAGAATTTTCAGAACTATTCTTTTTTTGTAGAAATTAAAAAAAAATTGATACAATACAAAGGTCAACTCAAATTGACAGAATTTTGCGAGTTTTTCGACAATCGTTTGTCTTTAAAAGCTCTTGAAACTCTTCGCAATAACTAAATACGAGTACTTCCATAATATTCGAAAATATTTACCAACACTTATCAACATCAGTTTATCATACTTTTAAGATTGTAGATAGGATTTGAAAAATGCTGCTTAAATTATGTAAAATTGTTTATTTACATCATTTCGCAAATATTCCATCATTTTCAAATTAACAAATGACGACTGAGATTGTAACCTCAGTTTCCCCATGAAATTTTTCAGCACGAAGTATTTTACAAAGCGAGCGAATATTCCCGATGTAAAGTAAAAATTGGAAATAGTTGATTTTGTAACATTCTCGTAAAATGTCAGATGCAGCTGAGCACGTGTATCGCGTGGAACAAATAAATATTCCTCTAACGTTCCCATGCATCCTGAAGACGTACGTCAAAGCAGCGATACGCACCCAGCCCTGCGATTTATTGCTATGGACGTCCGCTTACTTTCGTGCATTGGCCAACGGTGAAACTCCTCCCGCAAATGTACTCTTTTTTTATTTTTTATTGTGAGGAATTCGGTATTTGAAAATATGATACTGGAATAACTTGAAAACTTGAAAGATGGAAAACTCTCCGAATTCTGAGCATTCTTGAACTTTTAGGGTTAGAATGTTAGGTTCTCGGTAGTCGGTCATTTTTCCGCATGAACGAAATTCTAAAATTTTTGCTACTCTATTTTTAATTTAATTTTTGAATTTATTTGGACATTTCTTTTATTTCATGAACAAATAGGATTTAGGTGGATTTATTTATTTGAAAATGTTTTTATTTTTATTTTTTTTATTATTTATTGCATGTTTTTATACTAGTGATTTTGATTCTTATAAGACATGGCAAAATTCTTATAAGAATTTTATTATTTATAAGGTTGATCTTACGAAATTCTAATAAGAAAAAATTTTTTTATAAAAACCAGTGACATTTTTATAAGAAATTTCAAATTTTTTTTAAGAAAATATTTTTTGTACATTTCTTATAAACTGGAATTTTTATGAAAAAAATTTTTGTAAACATTTCTATAGGAAATAAAATTTTATAAAAAAAGTTTTTATTACGAGAATTTTAAAAGTTCGACCATTTTTCAAACGTGGAATTTCATCGTCGATGATTTTATGAATTGTTTTAAACGGTTTTAAAAATAATTTAAAATAATAAAAATTAAAAATAATTTAAAACCTGCCCTAGACAAAAATAATGTAAAACCTTGAAAAAACAAATTCGACGAAGCCCTTAACAAAGAATTTTCTGAACAAGTTTTTACCCTAGTGATTTTGATTCTTATAAGAAATGGCAAAATTCTTATAACAATTAGAAATTTCTTATAAGAATTCTATTTATTATAAGGTCAACCTCAAAAAATTCAAATAAAAAACAAAATTTATTATAAAAGCTAGTGACATTTTTATAAGAAATTTCACACTTTTTCTAATAAAATATTTAAACCTCGTACATTTCTTATGAACTGCAATATTAAAAAAAAAAATTTTGTGTTTAAACATTTCTACAAGAAGAAAATTTTATAAGAAAAATTTTAATTATAAGAATCTTAAAAAATCGACCTTTTTTTTAAATGATGAATTTCATTGTCGATGATTTCATAAATTTTTTTTATTGATTTTTAGGGGCTTCGCTGAATTCACTATTTTAAGGTTTTAAATAATTGATAATATATCTCAGAAAAAAATTTTCGTGTGCTCTCTCAGTTTAAATTAGTGAAATTTTTACGAATTTAATTACTAGGTGAGTGATTCACTATCGAATTAGTGGAATTCCACAAGTTAGCTTACTATAAGAAATAATTAAATTCTACTACATGAATTAGTGATTTATAAGTATACCTTCTTTTTAGTAAAATTATTCAAACGACTAAACAATTAGTGAATTTATTACGAATGTGATTACTGACAATTTCACTAACCACATTAGTAATTTGAAATTCTACTATTAAGTTATTAGAATTTTTTAAGGGACTAATGAATTTATAGATTCTCACTATTTTAAAAAGTAATTTAATGGTAAAAAAAATTGTAAAAAGTAAAAAAGTTACATAGATGTAAAAAACATTGTTCGACACTTGGTTATAAGAAAATACACATTTTAACAAATGTGTAAATATGTCTAATGATTGCTCAATTTTTCCCATGTAACAATAATGAATAAGAATTTGAATACTAGATTATCACTAATTGTACTAGTAATTCACTGTTTCGATTAATCAACATTATTCTCAATAGTAAAAATCTAATAATCAACCTATAATATTAGTGAATATTGACTTTTTCATTAGTTGAATTCTACTAATCATTTAGTGATAATGCACTGATAACACTAGTCCAAGTCTATTAATTATAGTAGTGGATTTCTACTAAAGTTTGAAAGTAGTAATTTACTCATTTTTTTAATCGTAACTCACTAATTCAATCAGTAAGCTAAAATCACTATTTCAACTAGTGATTTTTCACTAATCTGTAGTGGCTCACTTTTCTCTTTCAAATTAGTGAAATTTCACTAATTATGAGTAGTTTTTTATTAATTCAAATTGAGAGAGCAAAAAATATTATAAAACCAAATTTTACCAATTTTGGAAAATATTGTTTACATGTAACGTGTTTGAGATATGTTTGTGAATAACATATTTACAAAAGTATAAGCAAGAAATAAAAAAAACGTGTAAAATGCAAAACTCTACAAAATTTTTTCAATTATTTAAAAAAACATGAAAACAAGGAAAAAAATCAACAATTTGCAGTTCCTGAAAATTGTTGTTTTTTTGTATAAATTTTCGAAATTTGTGTAATTTGTAAAATTCACTTATTCATTTAATCAACAGTATGCTCAATAGTAAAAATCTTATAATCAACCTACAAAATTGGTGAATATTGACTTTTTCATTAATTGAAGTCTACTAATCATTTAGTGATAATGTACAAATAAGACTAGTCTAAGTCTACTAATTACAGTAGTGGATTTCTACTAAAGTTTGAAAGTAGTAATTCACTCATTTCTTTATTCATAACTTACTAATTCAATTAGTAAGCTAAAATCACTATTTCAGTTAGTGGTTTTTCACTTATCTTCAGCAGTTCACTTTTCTCTTTTTTCAATTAGCGGAATTCCAATAATAATTAATAGTCTTCAGCTAATTCAAATTGAGAGAGTAAAAAAATTTTATAAAACTAAATTTTTCACTACTTTTTTTTGAATTTTTTCATAAAATTAAAAAAACCATACACTTTCCCAAAAAATATGATAATGATCACAATATACAAAATTCATATTGTCTCCTTATAAAATCATTGATTATTTAGAAAATTTTCAGTTTTTTAATTTTTTTAAAATTTAGAAATTTTCAACATCATAAAAACTATTTGAAGATTGATGTTAGAATTAATCATTTATACATAATTATAATTAGAAACTAATTCAAATGAAGAGAGTGATTTTTCAACGTTGTGAACTTCATAAACATGTTTCTTACGTAGAAAAGAATGAAATTGGAGCTTTTGGAGCGCCCTTCGAGATTCACGCCGGGTTATCTTAAAACTTTACTGGCGCGATACGGGCGAGTCGAAAAAGTGTCCCTGGCGTCGCTGTTGGAAAATTGGCGCGCGTTAGGATTATCGGACGAGGCGCTATATCACGTGTTAAGGATCGGGGGTTTTCTTCCCGGCCCGGAGTGCGACTTCTACAAGTTTCTGGCCGTCGCTTGTGGCCTCCTGGGAAATGTTTGTTACACCCATTTTTCCTCAATTTCATTTTTTTTCCTGCCACAGTCGTGTGCGATTTTCAATTTATAGGTCGAGAAATACGGGAACTGGCGAATCGCGAAATCTGGTCCCTCGAATTTAAAGTTCTGATTGCTCCCAGTGAACCAGTTTCCTTACAGTGAGCTTGCAACAAAAAGGTTTTTATTCAACGCTGTGTGGAAAAGTGACTTTTCCACATACTGTTGAATAAAATATAGTTTTTGACGAGTGTGGAACAATTTTTTTAAATCCTGTGAAAAAAACTTTTCCACACTAGTGAAGAATCTAAATATTAAAATTAGGTAGCACTGAAAATGAGACTAGAGTGTATTTTCAAATATGTCGTGTGTGATTTCGACAAACGTTATTTCAATTAAAATCATCAACACGAGTAAACTTCTAAGGCAGTAATCTGAAATGGAACATAGATAACTAAAATTCTCGACTCCTTTGAATTCAACTTATTCAACGTGATTTCTCTAACTCGCTCTTCAATTTAGCATCGAGTTATCTGACTTCATTCAGGAGTAGTTTTGAATGTCAGTTTCTACAAAACTTGAAATCAGACGATTTGTAGAGTTATATACATCAAGCATAATTTCGAGCTTTTGAATTTATTTACTTTATGTCTTATTTTGACAGAACATTATTCAAAACGCCATTTAATTAACTAATTAGATGTTATAAAATATTTGATCTTTGTTTTTACCCAATTTAGAAATTTTCATTTCCATTTCTGAATGTCAAAACATTAAAAAGCAGCAATTTCCTTCATTTAAATTTCCACCTTCTCAAAATCACGAATTTCCCAACTCTAAAAACCAATATTCTGTAATCTTAACCTATTTTACGAGTTCTAGACTCAACCCTACTAATTAATAACTGCAAAAAGTTAATAAAAGACGTTGAAGATCCAAACTTTCCAATGTTTACGCCTAAATTGGAAAATGTGGTAATTCATTCAATTAAACGTGACACTTTCTGAATCCGAAAATTGCGACTCTGAAGTTTCTGAGTGTCTATATTCACTCGCTCTCAAAATTTCCATAACATGCAAAATTAGAGTTGTGGGGTGAAAAATTGAATTTCCCGCAGAACTTGTCGGAAACTATGGCGCTGGTTTGCCAAGTTTTGACGGATGAGCCAGAAGGTGGATCAGCCATGATACCGGTGAAATGCTTTGTGAGGCTGTACGCGTTTCTTGCCGGATTTGACAATGCGAGCGAACAACAGTTGTGCGTTGTTCTAGGGGAGCCACAACAGCTGGCCGCGGAATTAGGATGCGCATGTGTGACTCCCATTGAAAAAGACTCGACCCGAGTAGGAATCGTTTCAGAAGTTTGTTAAATACTGTACTAAAAATTATTTTATTCGACGTTGTGTGGAAAAGTGGCCTTTTCCACACGCTCGGGCGATGGAAAAGTCGCATTTCCACACATTGTTGAATAAAATATAGTCCTTGATTAGCGTGCTGTCTCAGCTTGGATTAGTAAAGTTTTTACTAATTCAATTACTAGGCGAGTGATTCACCATCGAATTAGCGGAATTCCACAAGTTAGCTTAAGAAATAATCAAATTCTACTACATGAATTAGTGATTTCGAAGTTAACCTTTCAAATAGTTAAATTTTTGAAACGACTAAACAATTAATGAATGTATTACTAATGTGATTAATGACATTTTCACAAACCACATTAGTAATTTCAAATTCTACTATTCAATTAGTAGAATTTTTTAAATCCTTAATGAATTAATAGATTACAACTATTTCAAAAAGTCATTTGATGGTAAAAAAATGGTAAAAAGTAAAAAAGTTTCAAAGTTGTAAAAAACTTTGTTTGACACTTGGTTATAAGGAAATAAATATTTCAGCAAATGTGTGAATATGTCTAATGATTGCTTAATTTTTCCCATGTAACAAAAATAAATAAGAATTTTATACTACATTATCACTAACTTTACCAGTAAATATCCACTATTCTCAACAGTAACTATTCACTAATGTAAGTGGTGAAAATTCACTAATTCAATTAATCGACACTATTCTCAATAGTAAAAATCTATTAATCAACCTACAAAATTAATGAATATTGACTTTTTTATTATTTGAATTCTACTTATAATTTAGTGATAATGCACTAATAAGATTAGTCTAAGTCTACTAATTACAATAGTGGATTTCTACTAAAGTTTTAAAGTAGTAATTCACTCATTTCTTTAGTCAAATCTTACTCATTCAATTAGTAAGCTAAAATCACAATATTAATTAGTGATTTTTCACTAATCTTTAGTGGATCACTTTTCTCTTTTTCAATTAGTGAAATTCCACTAATAATTAGTAGTTTCCTACTTATTCAAACTGAAAGAGTAGCCCTTGACGAGTGTGGAAAATTTTTTTAACTCATCTGATTAAAAACTTTTCCACACTAGTAAAGAAATGTACTATTAGATTCCTTAGCATAATAGTTTTTGAACTTGAAGTCGAATAATTTTTCGATTTTCAAATCGCATATTTCTTCATAGATTATTTGAACTAGAGCTTTTTGGTAACATGAAAAATTTTTTAATTTTCTTTTGAATTTTTCGACCGTTCTATTAATAAAAAAATTATTATTTTCATATTTTTCTTTTCAATTTCATATTGATGTGACGGAATTGGAAAATTTCTAATTCTGATTTCAAATTGATTTTTAATAAAATCAGATTGATATTTTACCTCTCTATGAATGTATACTGTAAATTTTTGTGAAGGTAGTCAATGGAATTTTCTTGAAACTTTTGAAAATTCATGAAGGGCTGAATATTTTTCAAAATTCACTCTGAAGTATATTTATTTTATTGCATAATTTACTGGGAATATTATCGAGGAGCAAATTGGATTATTCTCAAACGTTGAACTGCATTTTAGTTTCATTATTACAAATTTTATAAGAAACTTTTATTTTATTACTATTTCGCACTTGTAATTAATTATCAATGAATAAGAATAATAATCATTTTTTTCCGTTGAATAGTTACAATTTAGAAACCAATTCAGTTATTTTTCAATGCCAATATTGCTTGAAAAACTCGACTTCAAAAACGAAATTTCAAAACATTTCTTTTAATTTATTAAAAGTAAAAACTACAATCTACATGTATAATATTCTTTTTTTTTACATTTAAGTGTTAATTGTAACAAACTAAATTACTAAATTTACTACAAGGAGAGAAAAATGGTTTGGTTACAGCAACTATTGATTTAGTAAAATATGGACCTACCAAAGTTTTGGGTACTATAACTAAAACTTTGGTTATGACAACCAAAGCTTCCGTTATAGCAACTAATGCTTAATTTTAATGACTGGTTATTAAGTTGCAATAACCAATAATTTGGTTATCATGCCTAAAGTTTCGGTTGTACTACACAAAACTTTGGTGGGCTCATATTTTACTGAATCAATGGAAAATTTCTCTTTGTGTAGTGTATAAAAAGATGGGTTGAAAAAATTAAAAATTTTAAGACCTGGAAATGTTGAACAAGACAATTTTATAACTGCGAAAAAGTTCTTAAATTTCTAATTTCTAAAAATATCTAAAATCTATAAAATATGAAATTCGAAATATCATATTATAAAAAAAAATACAAACACACTCTGAAAATCGGGAAATTAAATTTTGGTACTTCTAAATGACCGACTCAGAAAAACTCAAAGTTACTTGAATTGCAAAATATGTGGATCGAAAATCCTGAAATCCACTCCGAGAAAGGGCGGATAATTGCTCTGTGGAATGCGATTAAAGCCAATGGGAAATCTAATTTTACGTCGCTCAGGGTGGCCCCGTAATTCTTGCATCTGCAGCGTAAAAGCTCTCTCTATTTTGCATTCCCGGAGCAGCACGAGAATGAGACGGAAAGTGAGAACGGAGTTGACACGAGGGAAAAAAGTGTAGAATCTAGGACTCAATTCGAAGTGAAAGAGGATGAGGAAATAATCAGCGAGGAAAATCGCCAAGTGGCGTCTTCAGACGAGAGAAGTGCCGTATTTGATGCAGATATGGATATGTGTTTCGCTGAAGTCGCAAGCTTCGAGAGCGTCGAGGTAATACGGTATTGATCAGGCCGGAAAGTAGGCAACACGGTGCACTGTGAACAACTTCCTGAAAATTCAGTCACTTCCCCGTTGCTTTTTTTTCCTGAAGTTTCGGACTCGTGACTTGCTTCTTGGATACCCGACTAGTTTTTCAGCTTTTTGAATAATTTTTCACAGTCAGCGCTTGCATTAGAAACCTGTCATTGAATTCTCAGACTCGTAACTAATTTTTTTGTCCGAATTGAAGTTTTTAAATGAAACTCTTCCCTCGGGGACATATTAACATAAGCATCATTTTGTTAAAAAAATCTGATCGAAACGCTTATGAAACGTCAATCATTTTCAATCAAGTTTTTACCCAAATTACGGTCATAATCCATCACATTGCAATCGAAAAAAATTAAATATCGAAAACTGGATAGATTGTCGATAATGAAAAACTCATAGTCGATCACATTCCACCATGTGCATTGCCTATATGAATTCAATAATGAAAAACTAATTAATTGTTGATAATAAATTAATAGTTTGTCAATAAAACTGGATCACATTGAAAAATTTGATATCGATCACAGTTGAAGAGGCGATGGGTTATTGATAATCGTTAATAATAATAGATCACAATAATCGGGGAATCAACATTTATTTAATTATAAACCCATATATCGATAAATTGTTAGATAATTTGTTAATTCATAAAAATAGTCAAAGATTCGAGTTTTTAATGAATACTTATTTATAGTTTAATAAATATCATAATTTAATTTACATAGTTTACAATAATAAAGATCATATTTGTTATTGACAAAAGAATTTTCATGTCAGATACACCTCTGGCATTAAATTAATAAATTAGTTATACACTGAAAACTTATCTATATCCGCTCTCTCTATCTCACTCTACACTCGTTTATATCCGAAAATTCTATTGAAATCGCGAATATAAACGAGTGTAGAGTGAGATAGAGAGAGCGGATATAAATGAGTTTTCACTGTAATAATATGATGATTTATGTATTCAGAATTTATAATTATATTTATACATACAATAATAATATAAATTATTGAATAATACATTAATATAAATTTAAATTATTTGAAATTAAATTACATAAGTGATATCAAAATAATTATTATAAATAATGAATATCTGTTATTGGATAATTATTATAACTATATTAAAAATTAATGAATTCATAACAGGGACGGATCCAGAAAATTATTTCTGGAAGGATTTTCAGAATTTTGAACTTGATGACCTTCTTTTTGAAAGATTTGTTGGAAATAAAAAATTGATGACCTTTTTTTTATTTTTCGATTTGTTATTTGTTATACAAAGAAACATTCGATCACCGGAAATTATTTACCTTTTTTTTTGAGAAATTTAAGGGCACTAAAAATTTGGGGGGGGGGGAGTCTAGACCCCCCAGAACACCCCCACGGATCCGTCCTTGACTCATAATAGTTATAATATAATGATATATACATTAAGAATTTATAACAATATAATAATAATAAATATGATCATAATATATTATTATCATAATATTTATACGTATTTCAATAATGATTATTTAACTATACATGCATATACATTAAAACTAATAAAAATTCAATATTAAATGGGTATTATAATTATTATTGTATTTAGTGAATATTTAGCATTAAATGAATATTATAATAATGAATGAAATTAATAAATTATGTATAGAATTTCAATATGAATATATATATTAAGAATTTATAATATATAATAATGATGTATATGATCATAATAAGATTAATAAAAAAATACAATAATGTTTGTAAACATTTGTAATAATAATTTGTATTATTGAGTTATATGTAAATATGTATTAAAATAATTTAAATTATATCAAACGAGTATCATAGTTAATATGATAATTAATGAATATCTGGCATTGAATAAAGATTATAATTCTAATTAAAATTAATAAATTATTTACACTTTTCATATAACGATATACATATTAAAAATTTACAATAATAAAAAATATTATCATAATAATAACACCATAGAGATTTTATGATTCATGATCATTATGATGATTGAAATATATATAAACAAATAACGAAATATTAAAACTGAATCAAATGAGTCATAATTATTATTATAATTTTTGAATGTCTGGCATTGAATGAATATTGTAATATAATAAAAATATATTAAAAATGTGTAATAATATAATAAGAATAAGTATAATTATAAATATTATATAATAAAAATATAATAATATTTATTTTTTTTTTAAATTATGACAATAATTATATTATATGCAAATATATAATAAAATAATTTAAAATGAATCAAATAAAAATCATAATTATTATTATAATTATTGAGTATCTGGCATTGAATGAATATTCTCACGACCCAGACAATCGATGAAAAAAATGCCGAAAGCGAAAACGTGTCCTGGACTTGCGAGTGTCTGGCGGATGTGTCGGAGTTCGTTCGAAAAATGGAGGAACAATTTCCGGAACCGTACGTGGTGTCGCAAATAGCGGGTATACCGGGAATAATCGGGCCTGGGGTCGCTGAAGAGCGAGTCATAGGTGTCTGCCTGTGGCTGATGGAATGCGCCCGACGACAAGAGGGTCTCGTCGGCCCTCGCAACATGAGCCACTTCCTCTGTCCCGCTCTCGAGGACCACCACGAGAGCTACCCTACAGGCTATAACCCTGCTTGTAGTCATTGTCACTGCTAGCGAAATTTTTCAAGCCATTGTCGAAAAATACACGCGTCACGTGTAGGCCATGATTTCCTTGAAACGTAGTTTCATCGTGAGAATTTGACTGTACATCAATAAATTACGAGATTCCGAATGTTCACACAACAAATTTGCATTTGAGTACCTTGTTTTTCGATTAGAGCGAATTTGAGGAAGTGGATATCTTGGAAAAGATGAATGGAAATCAAGGCAGTGTATCTGGAGATGTAATAGGGTAAGGGAAGTGATGAAATAAGTTTATTTTATAAGTTGCAGGAATGATGAGCATTAATTTAATAATAATATAATCTAGTAAATATCATTGTAAACTTACATACAACAAAATTTTACTAGCGAGTTTCACAAATTTTCATTTTTCACGTTATCTTAATTTTGAAGCTCTTTCATTAGAGGTTCCAAAGCAAGTTAGGGCCGATGTCTAGGATTCAATGAAATTAAAAATCTGGGATAAATGATAGTTACGCAGTAATACAGAAATATTTTTGTAGCAAAATTTTGAATTGCTGAAAGTGAATGTGTGATTATTATAAAAGATTCTTATAAAATTCAATAAGATCATTGATTTCTAATATTCATTATTTACTGACATACGTATAGACCTACATCAAAACAAGTGTAGGTTTCGAAAATTTCAATTTTTTACATTATTCTAATTCAGGTTTCATTAATGAAATTTCGGAGATTCAAGTATCTCTCAATCAAATACGTATTATTCGTTAATTGTCATCAAATGGGTTATGCCCTAAATATTTTACCATTCTCATATTATTTATGAATTGTTCCTTTTGTGGTAGGTGTATCAACCATTCCTGACTTCATGGATAGTTGTTTTTATAAAGGTTGTAGCAACTATTCATGATGATTAACAGTGTATTAGAGGATCGACTTATAAAAACCATTCACGAACAATATGAGATTCTTTGTTTTTTATCCTGATTGAGAATTGTTGGTTCTCAAATGGTATTGTCCTCATTGATGATCATTCATAAATGGAGGTTTTCCAAAAAGGTTAGAGAACCATAAAAAACTATTCATTCCAAAATGATTTTTCCCGTGTTGACAACCTTTCACTTCACAGGGTATTTTTTTCTATTCGTCACTTGACTTATGTAAAACTGTTAATTCATGGTACAACTATTAAAACCTATTTGTGAATTAGCTCAGCTCGAACCATAGGCCCATTGAGCCTGTTGAAAAAACCTCATACATGAATGGTTTTCAATAGATATTTTCCAGCAGGGTTGTTGAAAGATTCTATTATAAAGTTTATAATAAGAGACGAAATTCAAAATATGCAAAAAACATCATTGACTACATAACTTTATTGCCCACTGACACGTAAACATACATTAAAGCACATTGTACAGATCTGTTTCGCAAATTTAAAACTAATGCTGAAGAACGAAATTAAATTTAAAATCTGGAAAACTATCGTTTAAAAATTTTGGAAAACAAAAACTCTAAGACATTCATTAATAATCTTTTTAATACCAGAATGTTGATTTCCTGAAATTTTATGTACAATCATTATTGCTGCTAAATGAGAGGAACTTGATGAGTGTAAGAAACATCGAAAACAAGAATATATTAATCATAAAATCTAGTAACATCATTGGTTTCACAAGTGATTTATTCACTAACACATAAATCTACTAAAAAATAAATTGTAGAAGCGAGGTTCAGACATTTTTATTTTTTACGTTATTGTAACTCTGCCTTCTTGCAACAGAGGTTCTAGTACAAGTTAAAGACAGTGTTTAGAAGGTTTTCAAAGTTTTTGTGTAAGTTTGGGACCAATGATCAAAAATTCTAGAAAGTTCTGTAACTTCTTCAAATTTGGAAGGCAATGGTTTTCTGTTATAATCTCTTGTCCACTTACAAATTTCGAACTCGAAAATTATTTTGACTTTGGAAGTTCTTGTTCATCAAGTTTTAAAAGTTTTGAAAGGTTTTTCAAGTTCTGATCAAGCTTCTATATTGTCTTCAGTAGGTTAAAAAAGATGTTCTTGCTTGATATTCCAAAGATTTAACATAATTTACATGTTTCAATTCAAGTTTGGTGTAATTCAAAGGTCTATAAGTTGTGTTTATGGTTTCTTCCCCAAACTCTTCTTCGTTTATGCTTCAGCATGTTTTGCTGTTTAAAGGGTTCTAATTAATCTTAAAGTTAACGTTCAAAAGATTGAAAAAGTTTCGGGGTTCATAATTTAAATTCAGAAAGTTCAGATTAAGGTTCATCATTTAAAGGTATCGGAGGTTTTGGCCCATCTCTCCAAATACTCTTTAACTGATAAACATTAAACTTGGCCAAACTAACTATCGAGTTCCTCTCATTAGACCTGTGGAAAACACTGATCCTCGAAGCCAAATCTTCTTCAGAGTAGTAAAGCCCTGACAAAACTGACAAACCATCATCAGCATAAATTTCAATAGTCGACCTATCAATAATTATCCTCATCGGCAGATGAGGCGTATCAATATATCGAGGTACTTTCCACACAAGTCCAAAAGGCTTACTGAAATTGATTTTCCCACTGTTACTCCGGTCAAAAACGAATTCTTTCCCAGTAAAAAGAACCGAAATCGAATTGTTCCCTCCAGAAAACTCAATTCCCACAATGTCATTTTCTGAGTAACGAGTTAAATCAAAGTCCAGCTCAAGGTCCAACAAGCGCTTTTCCGGGTTAATGCTGGGAATTTCAATTCTGAGGTCCGAATCGATTTTTCGGCTTTCGATGTACATGTGATTGATTCTCAGTCTTTCAAATTCTTTGATCGGGGTCGACGCGAGTCGCAATTTGCCGTTTCCCGTATCGATGAGTTTCAGCTCGCGGGGAATGCCCATTTGACCGTTCCAAACGTTAAAGTTCAGGCTCGACGCGTATTGCCATCTGTTCATCCAGTTAATGAAAATTCGACGACCGTCAGGCAACAAATCATAGGTTATTCCAGCGTAACTGTCGGGTCCATAATCTACCCAGAGAACGGTATCTTTAGAGTTGTCGTTTTTGAAGCTTTTACCGTCAAAAGAACCGACGAAATATTGTTGATCTGGGCCTAGGCTGATGATCAAGACCCATTTCCTGACTATCGCTCTAAAAGAGTTCAAATTTTTTAGGTTAGAAAAATTGTATATGACAATATTCACTTAATTTGGATGGTTTGATTAAATTACGTATTATTATACAGGGTAATCGAACACTCGAGAAATTTAGAGTGGAAATGAATGAAGATATTGCTGATAGAAATTTTGAGTTTTTGAAAATATTGCCATAAATATAGTCTATTTCTTTCTCATTTTGTGGACATATTAACAAGAAGGTGAATTTGAAATTGAAAATAATATGAGATTGTTATTACTTTCACGATCAGAATTTTTTCATTAAAGATAAAAAACGATGAATAAGCTCTTTGTAAACAATTGTGATGTTTTTTGTAGAATTCAGTTATTTATTAGGATTAGCAGCAGTCAGGACCTTTATAGACAATCCAAAAAGATTTATTAGAGATAAAGCCCGCGCTAAGGAAAGGTTTCTTGCGTGTTCATTTTTGGAAACTCTTTTTTTTTAAATATTGAAACTTTTGAAAATTATGAGAAATGTTAAACAACTTTGGAAAATGACATTAATCGAAGAAAATATTGATGTATAACTTTTTTTGTTGACATGATATTTTCAATACTTATATGGAAAATAAACAGAAAAAATAATGTTCTTTTTCAGTAGTCGTAATTTTTGCATGTAAAAACGCAGACAGTCATGTAAAAATGAACACGATTTTTAAAAAGTATGTTCAAGAAAAAAATTTTTATTGGTCTACTGTTTTTTCTTGATTTCAAGTTCTATAGTCAAGATTACAAATATCTGAATTATCATCTATTATTAAAATACGAACATTTCACCATAGGACTGTTAAAACATCAAATATCTATGATTTTTTTATAGTACGATTTTGGGGAAAATTTGATACATTTTTTTTCCTTCGCTATATTTCAGGAAACATAGTAAAACACGTGAAAAAATTAAATAACTACAAACTGAAGTTAAATCATAAGTGAAATTATAGTAGGTTCAAATTGGAAAAAAACGAGAATTGATATGCAAAATATTATAATTGCCATTGAAAAATTTAAATATTTGATTAGTAGAATTTTTTAAGTGATTATAATGAATTAATAGATTCTCATTATTTCAAAAAATAATTTGATGGTAAAAAGTAAAAAGTTACCCAGTTGTAAAAAACATTGTTCGACACTTGGTTATAAGGAAATAAACATTTTAACAAATGTGTCAATATATCTAATGATTGCTTAATTTTCCCCATGTAACAATGATAAATAGGAATTAGAATATTAGATTATCACTAATTGTACTACTAAATATCCACTATTCTCAACAGTAACTATTCTTTAACGTAAGTGCTGAAAATAGACTAATTCAATTAACCAACACTATACTTAATAGTAAAAATTAAAAATATCATAATCAACCTACAAAATTAGTGATAATGCACTAATAATACTAGTCTACTAGTCTACCAATTACAGTAGTGGATTTATGCTACAGTTTGAAAATAGTAATTCACTCATTTCTTTAGTTATAACTTACTAATTCAATTAATAAGCTTAAATTACTATTTCAATTAGTGATTTTTCACTAATAGTTAGTGGCTCACTTTTCTCTTTTTCAATTAGTGAAATTCCACTTATGATAAGTAGTTTTCTACTAATTCAAACTGAGAGAGTTTGTTTAGGATTATATTAACTTGTTCTTATAAGCAACCTAAAACTCACAAATATTTCTCAAGATGTTTAATTGATTAATTTTTTTTATAATAAATATAATTTTCATAAAACTATTTAAATAAATAATTAATACATAATTGTGTAATTCCATAAGTTAGCTAAAAAAATAGTCAAGTTCTACTACATGAATTAGTGGTTTATAAGTTTACCTTTCAAATAGTGGAATTTTTAAAACGACTAAGCGATTAGTAAATTTATTACTAATGTGAGATATGACATTTTCACGAATCACATTAGTAGTTTCACATTTAACTATTAAATTAGTAAAATTTTTCAAGTTAGTAATGAATAAATAGATTCTTACTATTTCAAAAAGTAATTTGATAGTAAAAAATAATATAAAAAGTAAAAAAGTTACCTAGTTGCAAAAAACATTGTTCGACACTTGGTTATAAGGAAATAAACATCTTAACAAATGTGTAAATATGTCTAATGATTGCTCAATTTTTCCCATGTAACAATAATGAATAAGAATTTGAATACTAGATTATCACTAATTGTACTAGTAATTCAATTTATCGACACTATTCTCAATAGTAAAAATCTAATAATCAACCCTACAAAGTAAGTGAATATTGACTTATTCATTAGTTGAATTCTACTAATCATTTAGTGATAATGCACTAATAAGACTAGTCTTAGTCTACTAATTACAGTAGTGGATTTCTACTAAAGCTTGAAAGTAGTAATTTACTCATTTTTTTAGTCATTACCTACTAATTCAATTAGTAAGCTAAAATCACTATTTCAATTGTGAATTGATCAGGATCCATTTCCTGAATATCACTCTAAAAAAATCTAAATTTTTAATGTTGGAAGATGAAATTCGAGGGAGGCGAGAACTTGGTATTTATTTAAATACCGAATATATTATGAATTGTAAAATAAAAATTATAAAAAATTATCATTATAAAATATAAATTTATTATAAATTTATAAATTTTACAACGTTAATTTTGAGGAACTCGAGATAGTGCGTTAAAAAAAATTATGAAGTAAGTAAATTTGCGTTGAAAAACCAAAAATTTCTTATAATTATTTAAAAATAAATTATCCCTAATTATATTTAACTTTAATTTTTAAAGTCGATTTTTTAGAAATAAAATTAACTACGAAGTAAGACTTCAAAAGAAAAACACATGAAATGGAAGAATTGAAAATTATCACAGTCAAATATTGAAATTCAAATAATGAAATAATTCATATTCAAATAATGAATTCAAATAATGAAAAGTAGAAATTAGGAAATGAGACAAATCGATTTTGATATTTTCGGTAAATTTCGTTAAAGTTGACATTTTTAATACGTTCACACAAATTAACCTTCTTTATCTCCAATTTTCCTTCATGATATCAATTAAAAATTATTTCTGTAAAAAAATATGCAGATCACGCGTTTTTTATAACAGAATGTTTTTATCCAAGTTATCATTTATTCAATAGAAAATTTGCTATTTTTGAATCATTGGCATATTTTTCAATGAAACTTCAATTCAGAAATTTTATGATTATTTCAAAAACGATCAATTAGAACCAAATTTTATCAATTGGGGTAAAAATAATTAAATCCACCAATTTTCCTCTTTTCCAAGCTTTCGGTCTTTTATTAGACCCTCTTCAGGAAAAACTACAAAGATATTCATGAAATCAGAATCTTTCTACAATAATAATTAAAAAAAAAATTAATAAATAATTTCACTTACAATACAGTAGTCCTAAAGTCATTCTAACAAGTTCAGTAACAACATCTCCATATGTATTCGAGGTATATATCAAATCTTGCAATTCTCGTCATATTGTAAATCAAACCTCACTGTCAATTATATAAAAAAGAATTATCGGAAATACAAAAATCAAACTGCTCTATTCCCATAGTTATTGAAAGCCAAAAGGGAACCTCACTAGGCAGTGTCAGAACTTGTACTAAAGAAATTTCACTTTTCATGTACGAGGGTCATTTGAAAAGTTTCTGGCCTTATCGACAAGGGGTAATAGTAGAGTTGAACAGTTGCGCCATCTGTTATAGGATAATGAAATTTGA
>JAPYZL010135035.1:0-20111 GCA_030522825.1 Platygaster orseoliae
CGCTTTTTTACGATGAATCGCGTGAACACAGCCCTCTTTTCGAGCAGCCATAAAATCAGTGGCAGAATTCTTCTTTGTTCCCTGCTATCCGGGACAAAAAATGCTATCCGGACTTTTATCCCGGATAGCAGGGAACAAAGAGAATTCTCTCGCTGATTTTATGACTTCTCGGAAAGAGGCCTGCGTCACGCGTTTCATCGTAAACAGCTACTCGAACACATACATAGAAAAAAATATTGTATGTTACATGGGAGGAATGTGATTCAACTCGCGCGCTTGAGCACTCGCTGCCGCTCGAGCCCCAATGCTCGCTCGTAGAATCATTCCATTCCTCCCTTGTAGCATAAATATCTATTTCCATATTTTGTTACAGGAAATGTTTGGCTATATATTGTACTATAATTTATTTTCAAGAAAAATTCCTTTCAAGTTAAAATAATTGTTATTTTGAGTTAAAAAATCTAAAAATTTTGGACTTCAGATGAATTTCACTGATTTTTTTATTAAATATCGTTATTTTTATGCACTAATTGTATTTATTATCAATTTCGTTTATTTTTCGTGAAATGATATGTATTGTGATGAAAGTTTTCTTTATACAATGATTTCTAGTATTTCCCATACTTTTTCAGTATTTACTAGAACTAAAAGGAACTTACAGTATTTTTTCAGATTTCGAATATTTTCGTAGATTTTTCTATATCAATTTTTAAAATTCAATGTTATAAAATGCAAATGTCAATAGATTTTTGAAAATTTCATAGATTTCGCGAATAATTCGGTCTACGTTAATTTAAAATATTTTATTTAATCCTTGAATTTTTAATTTTTTTAGTATTTATAAGATTGTTAATCGTTTTCTAGTATTTTTATACATTGATGCTATTTGTGCAGATTTTTCAAAAACGCAATTCTTTCATGGAATTTATCAACTTTTAGTATTTTTCAGAAATGTTATGACTCGAAAGATTTTCTGGTATTTTCATCAATTCCTGTCTTCATTTTTTAGAACTTCATTTCCAAATTTCAAAGTTTTTAGATTTTTAGAAATTCTATAAATTAATCTTTTTTTATAAATCGCGATGTAAAAAAATTTTTTTCTCACGTTTTCTTATAGGAAGTGTTTGGATATTGTATTATAATTAATTTATTTTTACCGGACTAAAAAAATTTTAAAAAAGTGATAAGTTTATTTGATTTTTTGTAATTAATTCAAAATCTGAACAACAATCATTAATGTTCGTTACATACTAATTAAATGGCTTTCAACGTCTCCATAGCATTTCTTAATTTTCACAATAATAGCCATCAGTTTTTAAAAAATAACTAACTCTTATAATAAGCTACAAATTCATATTTTTTATTTTCAATAAAAATTATAGTTGTCAAGTAAATTACAGTGGCAATGTCAAGAATACTGAATAGGATGAATAATTCTTATTTGATCATTTTCAACAATTTCTTATAATTTTCATTTAACTTGAGGTGTCTACCTGTTTATTTATGATATTTTTTTTATTTTAAAAATTTCTACATATTTATCAATCAAATTTACATAAAAAAAAAGAAATGCGTCAAGAATTTTATTTTCGTGGTGAGGGCCCAATTAAAGGCCGAAAGCATGGACAGAAAAAACAAAAAATTAGTTCTGCATTTTTATAATTGGTTCCAAAAGATAGAGAAATCATGAAAAATACGTAGAATATTTACTCGCTAAATTCCTTCGAGTGAGAATCCTGCAAATCAAATTCATGTGGAAATTTCACTCTATTTGAGTGAAATTTCAATTGTTTTAGAATGATAATTCACTCGAAAATATGGAGCGGCCAATTCACTTAATTTTTTCGAGTACATTATCACTAAAAACGATTGAAATTTACACTTGAGTTTGATTTGCAATATTCTCACTCGATTTGAGTGAAATTTCACTCGAAAGAATTTAGAGAGTGTGTATTTAATTGTTTTTATTTTCTGTTATCACATCGCTCACATCAGTGAAAAGTCCCTTACGTCATCTGAGATGATGTAAACGCCGATTGTCACCGATAAAAATGAAAAATAAAAAAACATCGTTCTCGCGCCAGGGCATGAAGAAGATCGAATAAAACGGGCAAGCACCCCCGAGGTGAGCGAGGAATATCACGTCACGGGCATAAAGCGGCTGAGGCGAAGAAGCTCTGAAACCTAAAAAGTCTTTTGCGCCGAAGGCTGTTTTCCGTGCTTCATTTTGCGTTAAAGCGACAAGTTTAATATCCCCCCCTTCCTCCCCTCACCACCCCGACTCTCAAACTTGGCGCGCACCAAGGTGAAAACTTTAATACAATTTCATTTCGGCGCTGACAAACTCTCGCCCTCGTTCAGCCTCGCCGCGTTGCGTATACCTATAAACATCTGCGTTTTCGAAGGTATTATAGAGCACCGACGATTTATAATCATAACTCGACGGAAACCCGGGGCCGTGTTCGCGACAGTTTCAGGAGTATTATTTATTCATCCACTTGCCTCGTGAGGACTGATTGATGGATTTCGCGTTACGGAAGCTGCGCTGTCCCATCTTTTTTAGCCCTTGAAATTCCCGAAGTGCGCCGAATTTTACAAGTGCTTACAGTCCACAGTGGAAAAATATATATGTCGAGATATATGTGGAATAGTTATGAGTATGTGAATTGAGGATTTTTTTTTGAGGATAGAATAATTGATCAATTTTTTGAGTTTTTTGAATTAATAACAACAACAACAACAACAACAACAACAACAACAACAACAACAACAACAACAATAATAATAATAATAATAATAATAATAATAATAATATTAGTATAATAAATAATTAAATAAAAAAAACTTCTTTATGTACATTAAGCACTGTCAATATAGAAAGGTATTTTCTATATTGACGTTGCTTAATGTACACGGAGAAGGTGTTTTTTGTGCCGATCAAATAATTGAATTAGTCTGTTTTCGAAAATCGGCCGAGTGTCAGGGGCAAGACCTTTTTCACCGACATAAATCAAGCGGCTGACGTTTGCCGAGCCGTGCTCTTATTCTCCTAGGTGGGCATTACCTGCACAAGCCATCTGCAATTAAGCCAGATAGCTCTAAGAAAATTATCACCTTGATGAGGCTCGATTCACGGGGCTAGATAAACGGACGAGTCCGTTGTTTTTTTTTCTCTCGCAGTCATGAAGCTCATAGCTTATACGAGAACGTAAAATCAATGCTAGAATAGTTAAGAAGGTCAATTGAAGAGTTCTGAACGAGCCATTAAGTTAGTTATAGCACTTGGATAATTATTGTCCATAAATTTTTCTGGAATTTCGAAAATCACGAGAGAAGAGTACAGGCAATATGAGGACGAGGTTTGATTTTTTTATAAGAGATTTAGAGTAAATTGTAAAGTTGTTTGTTTTAATTTGCTATGAAATAAATGATTCCTGCGTATAGATTTGTAATGAAAATCATCGAAAAATTTCGAAAAAATGACAAATTATTACCTAGAGTTATTGTTTTTTCCGAAACTTTCAATTTTTCGAATGAAAAAAGTAGGCATCAGATTTAGTAGAAAAATAGTTCATAGCTAAAGGAAACTTTTTTCTTTTTGGATAAAATTTTTTTTCAGGACTTTCAAGTATCTGTAATATAATTACAATGAAACTTGAAAGTATATGTATTGATTTCGTAACATTTGGTTAAAAGTATTTGATTTTTCGAAAGTTTATTTCGAATTTCGTAGAAATTTAGAAGACGTATCAAATCAAGCAGATGTTGTTTGATTGATAAATTTTCAACGTTAGTTTTACTCTGTTTCAAGAAACAAAATTTTATTTTCCTGAACTACATAACTTTTATTTGCAAGTTTAAGTAATTAACTACTTAAATTAGTTGCTAAGCTGTTCTAACTACCTATTGTTTAAATGGTAATTATAAAATCAAATAACATTTTTTGTCAAGCCAATTCAAAATATATTTTTTATATGAGTAATAATCTGACTGATAGTTTAAAAAATATCAATTATTCTAGCTACTCAAAATAGTTGAGGCGATAAAGTTACTAATTATAAGCTATATTAGTGATACTATCCAGCAATAGTCAGACAAAATCTTGGAATTTGATCCAAATCAAATTACATTCATTATAAAGTTAACAAAGATTTTTTGTCGAATCCCCCATTTTTTTACCCGAAAAAAATTTACTGTATCAGCAAAAAGATGTATTATTTTAACACAACTTGGTAGAACGAATTTTTTTTTTGACAATAACTACGCAACAGAATTTTACACATTATGATTATGCTCTGGCAACAAAAAAAAGCTAGTGCTTCAAAAAAAATTCGTTCATTCAAATAGTGTTGAAACATCACGTTTTTTGTTGCAACAGTGAATCCTTTTTTTTCCGTGCTATCTCGATTTGAATTAGTAGAAAACCACTAATTACTAGTATTTGACTAATTAAAAAGAGAAAAGTGAGCCACTAAAAATTTGTGAAAAATCACTAATGGAAATAGTGATTTCAGCTTACTAATTGAATTAGTAAGCTATAACCAGGGAAACCAAATATATTTATTTAAATTAAAAATATTTAAATAATATTTTGATACTTTTTGGCTGAACTAAAATATTTTGCCTCTTTTAAATTTTTCGTAAATATTTTAAGGTTTTTCATTTTTAATCCCAAATAATTTCAACAATTTTTGACCATAAAAAATATTAACTTCTTATGCATGTTTCGCCATTTTCATTTTCTTTAATTTGCATTTAATTCTAATTTTCATTTAATTTGCATTTCATTATTTGCAAATTAAATTGTAAGGTAAAAAACATCAAATTAAAAGTGCAATTAACTTTCATTTCATTTTGATTTTTTTTTCTTTATTTAATTTAATTCATTTCATGTTCTTTAATTTGCAGTTTGAAAATTATCGAGAAATTGTTCGACATGTCACATGTTTACAGAATAATAATCTGTTCAAATTTTAAAGTAAATAATCAATTGAAATATTGTGCTATTCGAATTATAAGAGAACTTAGCAAAACTTGTGGGCATTTTCTGCAACAACTTTGATTAGAAGCCGAAAATGTAAACAAATGTGCAAAAAACATAAAATTAGCTTGTATTTGATTATAAATATTTCTTGCCTATCATAAATATTTTCCTGTTTTTTCATGCATAAATAAATATTTTGCATTTTATCGTAAATATTTTTGGTTGCCCTGGTTATGACTAAAGCAATGAGTGAATTACTACGTTCAAACTTTAGTAGAAATCCACTACTGTAGTTAGTAGACTTAAACTAGTCTTATTAGTGCATTATTACTAAATGTTTATCAGAATTCAAATAATGAAAAGTCAATATTGACCAATTTTGTAGTTTGATTATTAGATTTTTACTATTGAGAATAATGTTAATTAATTGAATTGGTGAATTTTCGCCACTTACATTAGTGAATAGTTACTGTTGAGAATAGTGGATATTTACTACTACAATCAAGATAATTTTGTATTCAAGTTCTTATTCATTATTATTACATGGAAAAAATTAAGCAATCATTAGACATATTAACACATTTGTTAAAATGTTTATTTTCTCAAAACCAAGTGTTTTTCTTCCGTAAAAGAGTTGCTTTTCTTGTATTTTATGTTCTTTCACCACGAGAGATATCCTTTCTAAGACTGTTTATTTTCGCATGGGGTTGATCGGAGATTAGAAATTTTCACTGGCTCGCCTGATTTTCCGGTTACGCGCAGGACACCTCGTAAAGCGTCCCTGCGCAGGGCGCGCGTCATAAATTTTCGCTCCTCGTCGCGATGTACCGCGTAAATGTACATATTATGCATTCCCTGTCCACCCGTACGTTCCCGAGGCCGTATTTAGAGTATCTTTCCGGTGGGTAAGGAGCATGTAATATTCATGCCGAGGAGGTAAGTGGACGAACGGAACGGACCGACACACAATACCGCAGATCTCGAGATTGCGCGCTTACCGTGACACTAATACACGGCTAATACGCCACTAATACCGGCGAGGAAACGCAGAAAATCAGACTTAATTGGGACACATTGTACACATCGTACGGAAGTGTTTAATCGCGCTCTTACGTTACGGTCCTCGGCGACTTGTGGCGATACATCTCAAGAATATACGGGCCATTCCATATTATGTTTACGGGGAAAAATGGAATCGGTTTCTGCGAGGTTTTTTTTTTGGTGTAAAGAAGTAGAAGAGTGAACGTACAAGAAAAAAAAGAAGGGTTTGCTGTAGCAGTAAAGAGATGTGCTGTTTGAACACAATTTAAAGGAATTTATTTTTTTTGCAGCAATATCTTATTTTGTTGTTGCCAGAGCACAATTGTTATGCATAAAATTCAATTGTACAGTAATTATGTTTGTGATCATTACATTATTTAAACAATTTCGTTCTGTCAAGTTGTAACATGTTGTAGTGCATGTTGTAACAAGTTGTAACTTGTCATCTACTTAAAAGGCTTGCTTGAAACCCTGAAAACTCCTCTTGGAACGCCTCTCTAATTTTTCACGAATTACCTTATTTTCGATAAAAAAAGGCAAGTAGAACAAAAACTTAAGAGAAAGAATGAGGAGGCCGAATCGTGGGTGGATCGCTATGATTTACGAGAGTGGCTCAAGCCGGACTCCAGAGACGCCTCGCTGATAGCGTCAGAGGCACATAAGTCATCGAGGCTATCTAGGGCCCTCTCTATTCGTCTTACTTTTTCTCTCCCCCCCCTCCTCCCGCCCCTCACCCCCTTTCTTTCTCCCTCGTGCGTGTCTCGTTACTCTCAGCATCCTACTCTTAATCTTCTTTCGGACCTCCATTATATCGTGGCTCGCCAATTATAACACATGCCCGATACGCGGGGAATTATAATTGAGACGCGTGGCCATCGAAATTTCCGAGGCGGAATTTATGTGTCGCCCACTTCTGGCTGGAAGTTGGATTGTTTGTTCGGGATAAAATTTTTCATACGCGATTAATCAAGCCGCGGATAAATCAAAGAACGAGCCTGCGAGCTGCGAGATAACGAGCCGTCAAACGCGGCATACGCGAATTGTAATGACGACTTTATGAATTATTGGATTGTGTTCTCGAGGGGAAGATTTTGTTGATTCAATGATTTCATTGGTTCGATAATTCAAGGATTCGTGATTAATATGGTATCGTAGAAATGGCGAAAAAGTTTGACTGTGTACCTAAAGATGAAATTTGAACACGGGATTTAGTGAATTGTGTTTGCAACATCCAAAACTAATGAGATACATAAAGTTTTTGAAGTTTTTTAAAATTTTCTTACTTTCAAAGGTTTGGATCACTTTTCTGACAATTTTCATCGTTTTTCGAAGATTATGAGTAATTAGAACGTTGATTTTTTGATAATTTGATACATAAGATCTTAATTTGTTGTTAATTTCATTATTAAATTATTATACAATTATCGTAGGTCAGTTTTGACAATTTTTAATTTAGATTATTTGGATTTATAGGATGATTTAGTTCGGATGTTTCGTACTTTCGGTGTAATTGGAGTTTTTGGTTTGGCTGACCAGTTTATAAAAATTGGGTAACAAATTTTTGTAAAAACATTTGGGTATGTGCGAAATAAAGTTTTTTCTGGTATCTGATTCATTATTTATGTTTTGGTAAATTTATAAATGAAAAATGTGAATCAAATAATGTTGAGAAAAGTATAAAATATAGAATTAGGAAAGTTTATTCTGGAATTAATGTGATTTCGAATATTTTTTATTAAGTTATCTGAAAAGTAACTGAATTGAGGATTTTTAAGTTTCTTTAATTTTCAAGCATAATTTTACTTTATTTTTTTTTGACCAGTTTTTAGTGTCAAAGTATTTTTGATTAGTTTAAATAATTGAAAGTTTAAAAATAAATGACGTTATTTGCTCTTGTGAATATAATTCAAATTATTCGATTTTTCAAATATACAAATATATTTTTAAAATATTCGAAATTGACGTAACTTCTTACAAAAAAAAATTTATTTGACTTTTTATAACTCTTGATCTTTGAGTTCAATACTGAATATTTATCCACTTTAAAACTCAGAAATATACAATCAAGTTTGAACTCGTAAAATTGAACAAACTCATTATACTAGGTGTCCCAAACTCAAAAATTGAAATTTTAGGGGCTTATAGTTTGTAAAATTCTAAGACAGTTTTTCCTTTGCTATTTTTCACAAAACTCAAAATCAAAAAAGATTTTCAAGTTTGAAATTTAATCAATAAACGCGCTCTTACGAGGAGTAGGGATACAAACCACGGACCAAATTTTACTGAAATTTTTTCCATATTTTTCTAAGTCGAAAAGTCCTATGTAACTTTTCGCAAAATTTATAATCACAAAAGATATTCGAGTTGAAAGTTTCAGCAAATTAGATTTCTCAGATTTCAAATTTGAATATCTTTTTTGATTCTGAGTTTTTTGAAAAACTGTAAAGGACTTTTCTACTCAGAACAATATGCAGAAAATTTTGGTAGTTTTTGATCCATGGTTTTTATCCTCACTCCTCGTAAGAACGCGTTTATTGGTCAAATTTCAAACTTGAATATATCTTCTTTGATTATGAGTTTTATAAAAAATGGCAAAAGAAATTTTTCTCAGAATTTTGAAAACTATTAACTCCTAAAATATTCATTTTTGATTTTGGGACACCCTGTATTAAATAGCATAATAGTAAAATAATTCCAAAATTATTATAACTATTATTCTTCCTTAATTTTAAAGATTAAAATGTAAAATATTCAGAAAGTTGTAACAACTTGATGTTTGATGAAAATATATGCTTTCTAGAAAATAATAGAACTATTTTTTTAAAATTGAAATCAGAATATATTTTGAATTTGATAATTTCCGTAATTTTACGTCAACTCCATTACTAAACTAATCTTTGCAACTACAGTCCTTAAAAAATTTTTTAAGTTGTAGATAATAAATCATAGAAGTATATTATTTTTTATATATTTATTTCATAATAAATGTATTTATTACGACTGGAAAATAGATACATTTTTATTATATTTCATACATCAGACTAATGAAATACAAAATCCATTATTGAATAATTGTGAAAATGGAAAGTGATCGCTCTAATTGCGGCTCAGTGAATTTAAGTTTTGAAAGTTCAAATATTTTGAAAAATATTGAGAACCAACAACCAAGACCTAAATAAATAAAAAAAAAAAAACTGAAATAAGAAAGTATGATATTTCAATTTCAAGCATCTTAAAAATACAGACATTTTTTAGTGTAATAAATAAGGTTGCGAATAAACACAATTAACATTGATGTCATAAAATCCAAAAGTCAAAAAATCCCTAGTTTACACAATTTTAGGAGTTCAAACTCGATCCTATATTTTTATTTATGAATCAAATAAAATATTCAGTATTTCATTTAAAGATCAAGATTTGGAAAAAGTCAGATATAATTATTCTTTATAAGATTTTTTATAACAATATTCTATAATGATGAAAAAATGCTAATAAATGCAAAAAAAAAAATTTTTTGAGTATTTCTGAAAAATTCACTTACTGTTGTAATCATCAATATTAGTTTTAGAGAAACGAAAATAATCATAATTATTAACGATCTTTTTTTCACATTAATACAAAATCAATTTTGTTTATTTACAACATTTGTGCAAAAATAATAAATAAACAAAGAATTGTAATAAATGTAAAATTCTAGATTTATAAAAAAATAACTGAAGAGTTTCAAAAAAAAATGCACTCCATACTACAAAATTTCATGTACTTGCAAATCACATGATCATAACTCTACAATTTATTTCATTTCTCACAACAAATATTCTGAAACTAAACTTTCTTTTTTACTATGACTCCTTCAACTCTTTCACTCATACTTAAACAAAAGTATTCACTCCTAAACCCAAGTATACACTTTCAGAACCTAACTTTCTCCCTGTACAACAAACAGTAAATTTTCCCTTGCTCAAGGAAGACATGAAAAAAGAAGAATTGACACATTCCACGTGCAAAGTTTATTTAATCAAGAAAATATTCGCCCCATTTCGTACCGAAACGCGGAGATAAAGGGGAGGGAGGCAAAACGGGATTACAGGGTGCAGGCTCGAGGCAGTAATAAGAAGGACGTCGAGCATAGTTTTAACTTGTCTTTTATGCTCGCATTTTCCGCGGGCTTCTCCGGCGCTTTGTGCGAATGAAAGCACAAATTGCCAAAGCGCCTTTGGGGAGACATTGAGACACGACGACCAAGACACCCGGCAGCATCTCGCTTCGCTTTACTTCACGATCGCTCCCATTAAACCTTTTCATGAAACGCGCTTTGCAATCGACGTCAGTTCTTCACTCCAACAACTTTTTCCAGAAAATGCCTGTTCCACGAAAAACACGAGTTTCAGGAAATTTTCACGAGGTAACATAACTTTGGTAAGAAATGTTTGGTTCTACCAACCATTCGCTTTTTCAATTTTCATCATTCACATCAGTGAATAGTTACTGTTGTAAATAGTTGATATTTACTAGTACAATTATAGTATATACCATCAAATTTAAAAAATGGAAACTATAGTTAAAATAAACAAAACCTTAATTGTCATATCCAGAAATTTGGTCGGTCCATATTTCACCTGATAATTTGGTTGCTAAAACCAAACATTTCTTTCCGTGTTCAACGACGTAAAACAACTTCCTCTGTTGTAAGAATCGGCATCACACTCGTTTCCATGTGCTTTACGACAAATGCTGGGGAGAGAGAGAAGAATATAATGGGTCTTGTAAAAAGAGACGTAAGGTGTAACGCATCCGCGATAACGGGCAAGGCTTGATGTTGCTTGTATATACGTCCGAGTCAGTCCGAGTCAGTCCAAGTGCTCGGCGTAGATATGTATCCGCGTGCCCAACATCCACGACGTGGATGCGTATATGAGTACGCCCGAGCTTGTCGAGCTTGTTATATTCAAATTTACTTATTTGCCTAGTCCATGATTCTGCCTCGAAGATTATTCTAATATTCCGGGGCATGTCTCGCATGCGCTTGTAATGTACCATCACGATTCAATTCTGTATACTAAATAAAGCATAATGTGCGGCAAAGACAGTCGCGTCATTTTGGGAAACGTTTTTCTAAGGCTGTTTATTTTATAGTAGAATTTTATTTAGAGGTTTTATTGAACAACAATTTAAATTGAGATATTTACTGAATATGTCTATTTGTTTTTATTGGCATAATGTGTAGATATTGGTGGTAATTCTTTCCAGAAAGTCCTGTTAAGAATTCTTTCCACGAATGCTTTGACGATGCGACAATTGGATGAGAAAAGAAAAAAAAGTATATCGCGGAGGCAAAAAAGAGGTACGACTTCCGCTTACAAAGTGCGACATTAGAGGTGTAACGGATATGTTTTTTAGGAAAAAGGAGAAAAGTGGAGCCGGCTATTGTCGGCGAGAAACGCAAGAAACGCTGAGATCGTCATATGGGGTTGTCGCGGTGTAGTAGTGGAGGCGCCCCCGCAGAGAGCTACCGTATTCTCCTGTGTTCTCCGCGACCGGGCTATCGTTGGGTGCCATCGGGAGCTCTTGCTCGGTATTTTTTCAGGCCAATTCAGAGCTCTTGCTTTTCATTTTTGCTAACCTTTTTCTCGGGCTGAGACCAGGTGACTTGGGATACTGACCGCCAGAAATTAGAGGAGAGACTGTGGTCTTTATTAGGGCAGTACTTTCTGCCTACACAGAAAAAAGATTTGCTGTATAAGAAAAAAGATGTGCTGTTTCAACACAACTTGAAGGAATGAGTTTTTTTAGCAGCAGTAGCTTATTTTTTTTGTTGCCTCAATAATTTTTTTTTGCTATTAGAGCACAATCATCATGCATAAAATTATTACGCATAGTAATTGTGATAGCAGAAAAGATTCGTCGAGGCAACAAAAAAATAGGCTATTGCTGCAAAAAAATTCTTTCTGTCAAGTTGTGTTGAAACAGTACATTTTTTGCTGATACAGCAATTTTTTTTATGTGAATAGATCATGAGTTTCTCACGTAAGACGCGGTTCAGAGGGAAAATTGAAAGTCGATTTGTTTAATAAAATAACTTTTTTTAGTCAATTTGAATTTTTATTAGTTTTTATATATATTTTTCTACATATATATATATAATTGTTTTATTTCATAATTTTTTTTAGTTTTGAAGATGTTGGTAAAATATTTTCTGGTTACATCCTGCATATAAAGTTATGAAAATTATCATTTTTACTTTATTTGCAAAGTGTTTTGTAAATATTTTGATATTTTTGCAGAAATATGTATATATGCTTTTCAAACTATAACATCAAAGTATTTTTTAAAACTTTTTTACTTCTCAAAGTTTATTTTATTATTTACCAGAAGAAAGATCGGAATTTTGAATTTTTTTTAGATTTTTAGAGGGTAAAGAATTGTTTGGAAAATTCGAAGGAAAGTGGAAAATAATTTCTGGTTTTGAAAAAACTGAAAAAACTAGTTCAGCAGTAGCATTAATGAATATTGTATATTATTCTTCAGGAATATGAATTACCTAAAAATGCTGTTTCAAATTGATTTTACGAGTCAAAAAATTTTTTTATAGTTGTTAATTTCCAATAAGTGGAAAATATTTGGATAAATCGAAAAATTTCCGAGTTTTGATAAAAGTTACAACTTTTGTATGAAGGTCAAATTTCAGTTATTCTTGTAGATCGTATTTAAAACTTTTCATTTTTATAGTAAATTGAGGAAAAATCGATGAATATTAATATTTTTCTTATTTTTTATTCTATTTATCAATTATTATTACACATTTTAATTATTGCTGATTTAAACTGCACCATATTTTTCCAAAACAATTCATTGTCTTGTTAGATTAACAAAAATTGTATATATGTACATTTTTTTGATGTACGTAAAAAGTTTTAATGATTAAACGAACAAATTGATAATTTTTTAAAATTTCGCTATTTTCCTAATGATTCTTTTAGTTTTAATAAGTATATTTATATTTATACATAAATAAAGTAATAATTATAACATAATTTAATTTAAAAAAATTCGATCATATTCATAATTATATATTCAATTAACTAAAGAAGAAACATTTTTCAATCACTTGCTTTGAGTATAAACCGATGTCTAGAAGATATTAAAATCTGCTTAATTATTATTTTTTTCTTTTCAGAAAAAAAAATTTTGAGAGAATTTGGAATTTTTTCGGAAATTCTTAATAAATTGTTCGAAATTCTCCAAAACTTTGAAATACTTACAATCAGAAATGAATTCTAGGAAACAATTTTTAGTATAATAAACAATCTACTTTGGTCATTTTCCGAATACTTTCACACTATATTACATCTTTAAGCTTTATAATTTCTTGGAAGTTTTATCACTATAATTAAATTCATCAATCGTCTGACGTTTTGAAAATTTTCACATGTCACTATTCCTAAATAAAAAAAAATTTTCTGTTCATTGAAAAGTTCTCTGATATTTACCTAAATTTTTGAAGTTCATTCAAATCAAATTGTGCAAGTTTGGTTGAAAACGTTATAACTTGAACATTTTTTAACAGATTTTAATAACCAATAGTATTTTTGACTCAAGATAGAAGTACTTTGATAATTACTGTAATATAATGAATGTTTTTCAGTATTTATTACATAAAAAAGACGTCAAACTGTAAAAAATGTGAAAAAAAAATGGGTAAATCTTAGATAACTTTCATAAAAAGTCCAGAATATCCAGGATAAAGTATTAAATATATTTTGAAAGCTGAATATTTATAGTTTTCAAAACCGTATACCAATTAGAAATGGATTGAAAATTGACGGAGTTACAGTTGTTTAAGTGCGCGGAGTACAGGAAAAACGGTTTTCAAACAATAAATTGAAAATTTGGGGGTGTTAGACAATTTTGAAACACATTTTCATGATGTACTCATAAAGATCTACAAGGCACACTATGTCACTTGAAAAGTGATTTCATATTTTTTTTTCTAGCACAGTGTAATTACAGATACGTATGAAAATAATCTTGAAGAGCAGTAAAATACCAATTCAAAAATAAGAGATCCAATTAACGAAAAACTTTTTTTTACATTGTACACGAACTCTAAAAAACAAAAAATCCTTAAGAAAACTACTTCCTTATCTTCTCCCATCCAATATCTTCTGATATCGTTTCGCCATCTAAGTCCCCATAATCTTTCATCTCCATCTCTATTTCACCTGTTTCTCATCTGATCCTTACTTCCATGATTATTATCAATTATGCATTCTAATTATTCATTAGCAAGATGCTGGTAACAATTATTTTCATCTTTCCTTTTTCCCTATCAAGTTAAACATACTTTCTAATTAACTCATTTCAATATTTTTAATTTTCCACAAAAAACTTTTTTCCTAAGTTAACATCTTATTAGAGTTAACCCAAATCCAACTTCAATTTCGATTCTCTTTTTCTAATGAATTTTAGAAATCTGTCCCTTGCTTTTTTTTAAAAAAATCCAACTCCAACAAATCGCGCAACACCTGACGCGGAAGAGCTCTGTCACAGCAACAAATGCAACGTGGTTGTTATCAGCGATTTAATCACGCAGCGAACAAATTATCGAAGAAAAAAATAAAACGAGAAGATGCACACACACAGAGGTAGCCTCCCACGAGATGTCCTCGGGATAAGCTCGTGCTTTGTTCTATGCTTATGAATAAAACATCCGATAGCGCATCTCGGCCTGTGCCATCATTCGCGTACGTGTGCATGCGTGTGTTACACAGTTGCGTTTCATTTTTCGCTACGTTTTTCTGTTTTCGAGACTCGTCCGTCGCCCGTGGGTCACTTGATTTTTTGTTGCGATGTCACCTGCAGCTCCTCGGCCCCGGCGCGTTAAACGACTCGTGAAAAGCGACATTTGGAATTCCGTCCAAGTAACTTGAACGTTTTACGCGTCAGTGGCTCGAGTCGACCGAAACTTGCACATCATTCATTTCACACGTCACAGAGATTGTTTCCACTACCAAATATGCGGGCGGGGACTAAAGGAGACAAACACAGAAAAGGCTGTGAAGTCAAGTTCTACGAATTGGCAAATTTTCGAAGCCAAGTGTCACACAGAAAGAGTTATTTTGTATTTTCCTGTGTTTTGAAAATGTAATTTTGTTTTTTCAGTTCTGGTACTTACTTGAAACTTTTGGTACTGTTTGTATCTGAAACAGTCGAAATTTTACTGTTTGAAGTATTTCAACCTAAATGATTGTTTATGTAGTTGGTTTTAATTGACGAACTGTTTGGATTGTTTTTCCAGTGAAAATAACTGGCGAATTGTTGTTCCTTGATTTGACCAACCGAAGTAACTGGTTGACAAATGGACGACTTTTGTTGATTAGTAATTGTCAAAATAAAACTGTTTGAAACAGTAAAATCTAAATGACTGAGTAGGTGATTTCAGTTGAAGAATAGTTGTTCAAACTGTTTCTTAGTTGAAACAACTGGCAAACTGTTGTTCTTTGATTTAACCAATTGAAGCAACTGGTTGATAAGTAAACGACTTCTGTCGATTAATAATTGTCGAAATAAAACTGTTACAAACAGTGAAAAATAAATGACTGAGTAGTTGATTTCAGTTGGAGAACATTTGTTTAAACTGTTTCTTAAATGAAACAACTGGCAAACTGTTGTTCCTTGATCCAACCAATTGAAGAAATTGGTTGACAAGTGGACGACTTAGGTTGATTAATATTTGTCGAAATAAAACTGTTTGAAACAGCGAAACCAAAATGCTGAGCAGTTGGTTTCAGTTGAAGTATAGTTGTTTAAGCTGTTTCCTAGTTGAAACAATTGAAAAACTGTTGTTTCTTGATTCAAATAATATAAGCAACTGGTTGACAAGTAGACGATTTTTGTTGATTAATGATTGTCGAAATAAAACTGTTTGAAACAGTGGAACCTAAATGATTGAGTAGTTGATTTTAATTGTAGAAGAGTTGTTTAATCTGTTTTTTAGTTGAAACAATTGGCAAGTTGTTGTTACTTGATTCAACCAATTAAAGCAACTGGTTGACAAGTAAACGACTTTTGTCGATAATTAATCGTCGAAATAAAATTGTTACAAACAGTGGAATCTAAATGACTGATTAGTTGATTTCAGTTGAAGAACAGTTGTTTAAACTGTTTTTCAGTTGAAACAACTGGTAAACTGTCATTCATTGATTAAAACAATTAAATCAACTGGTTGACAAGTGGCCAACTGTTGCTGGTTAGTAATTGTTGAAATAAAACTGTTTGAAATATTGAAGCCTAAATGACTGAGTATTTGATTTCAGTTGAAGAACAGTTGTTTAAACTGTTTCTTACTTTAAACAACTGGCTAACTATTGTTCCTTGATTCAACCGATTGAAGCAACTGGTTGACAAGTGGACGACTTTGTTGATAAATAATAGTCGAAATTTCACTGTTTGAAACAGTGGAACCAAAATGACTGTTTGAGTTTTTCATTTCAATCGACAAACAGTTCTTTAAACTGTTTTTTCAGTTTCAACAACTGGTAAATTGTTGTTCCTTGATTCAATCAATTTAATCAACTGGTTGACAAGTGGACGACTTTTGTTGATTAGTAATTGTCGAAATAAAACTGTTTCAAATAGTGAAATCTAAATGACTGAGTAGTTCATTTCAGTTAAAGAACCTTTGTTTAAACTGTTTTTTAATTGAAACAACTGCCAAATTGTTGTTTCTTGATTCGACCAATTTAATTAATTGGTTGAAAAGTGGTCGACTTTTGTTGATAAATAATAGCCGAAATTTCACTGTTCAAAAGAATGGAACCTAAATCACTGTTTGGGTAGTTGGTTTTCATTGACAAACAGTTGTTTGGATTGTTTTTCCAGTGAAAAGAACTGGCGAATTGACCTTGATTTGACCATCGAAGTAACTAGTTGACGAATGTACGACATTTCTTGATAAATAATTGTCAAAATAAAACTGTTTGAAACAGTGAAACCTAAATGACTGAGTTGTTGATTTCAATTGAAAAACAGTTGTTTAACTTGTTTCTTAGTTGAAACAACTGGCAAACTGTTCTTCCTTGATTCAACCAATTGAAGCAACTGGTTGACAAGTAGATGATTTTTGTTGATTAGTAATTGTCGAAATAAAACTGTTCGAAATAGTGAATCCTAAATGACTGAGTAGTTGATTTCAGTTGAAGAGCAGTTGTTTAAACTGTTTTTTGTTGAAACAACTGGCAAATTGTTGTTCCTTGATCCAACCAATTAAAGCAACCGGTTGAAAAGTGGATGACTTTTTTTTTGATTGGAAACAGTCAAATATGGCTGGTAACCGGTAAAAGTCAATGACGGTAAATTGACCGTTATTGACAGAGTTTTCGTGACTTGACTCAGTCTTTTTTTTACCTACATTAGTGTTTTTCGATCCTAAGGAGTTGAACTGAAAAAATAACAATAATTTTTTTTGTTTATCGCATCAACTGCCATCACTAACGCAAATCTTAACAAATATTTTTGTCTGTAAAAGGTGAGAAATAAATAAATAATATAATTAGTTTATTTCCTCCTACATGAACTTAAAACTATTAACTTCCCCGAGCCACAATGTTTTATTTCATACTCTAGCTCCAGTTTGGACAGCAATTTCCCTAGTCGCAGGATTCCCTCGATTTTTCTAACTCCTTCACCTCATTCTAAATTTCCCTTTCCAAAACGACACAAAGGGAAAATCACGCGAATAGTTGAAATGTTATTACGGATGCGGAGAAGCGCGATACTTACAGGAGCGCGGCGATTCAAAGGGACCGCGGAAGCCGAAGAATTCAAAGAGGGCTAACGCAAACTAATAGTAACGTGATACAAATAACTCGAATAATTCCGACTCGAAAGTCAACGCAAAGCGCTAATTAAACTTGGTCCGTTTTATTTCGTTTCCCCGGCCTGTGATAAAGATAAGGCAAGAATCTCGATCCTTCTTTGTCAGGACGACGTGTCGCCGCGGCCAATCACTGCGCGTTTGTGTGATCGATGCGCTTGCGGCAATAAGGACAACATAATGAAAACAATCTGTTACGGAAAGTTGGCGTGACGAGAATCGCCATTTATCTCGTAGGTTTGCTGAAAAAACGTGAAAATAGCGATTCAGGAAGTGCGGGTCTGTAGAATTGTCAGGGCCGTTGAAAGTGTATGGGGACCCGGGCCTAACGGAAAAATCGGACTAATAAAAGAATACGGAATACAAAAATAAAAATACAATCCATATAGTTATCAAAATAACTCGAAATTCATCATAAAGTATGTAATAAAAAAAATATCTGACTTTATAAAAAAAGTCCTCTTCAAAAAACTGTGTTGGATTATTTTCTCATGTTTCAATACCAATCATCAATAATGCCAAAAACACATGTCTTGCATCTACTCGGCTAGCGTTCATTAAAATACACTTTTAATCTGCATAAATCAATTTCGGAGGAAAAGAAAAAAGACGCATTTTTGTGGAGCGACTAGCCGTTCTCGCAGTGTTCTTCGCATCCACACACAACAGGTGCGTAACAGCTCATTGTGCCCGAGCTGGTAGAACCAGCGCAACAACGACGATCTAAAGGGTAGAAAGCCCATTAGAGTCCTCTCAAGAATTTATCTCTCTATAACGGAGAGAATACAATCGTAAAGTCAGCCGCGAATGTTATGTGCCCATTGATACCGACGCCGGGATTCAGCCCCAAGTCGAATTGTGTCGTTAAGCGACGCTCCGTAATCCCGGAAGCCGCGATTTTTCAAACGCCTTGACCGAGTCCATTCTCGCAATCGTTGTTGCGCGATATTGATGTCGTTGTACAGGGAATATTTCCCGTGCTTTTCAAAGGGCGTCTCAAGGAAAAGTCGTTTTGTTCGCTTTCGGGAGAACGGGACATCATTGTGCGGGGTAGGGTGAGGAAATATGGTCGAAGACGAGATCATTTCTGGAGTCATTCAAGTCCTAGTGAACTTTATTGGCTGGAGAGAGAACGTAACGATGAAATGGGGTTTTTGATTCATTTGGAGGTGAGTGAAATCGTTATTTTCACTGGGAATTCAGTGGTATTTTCACCAATTCAGTAGTGAACAGGAATGTGAGGCAAACAATTTTTTGAGTAACATAAAAATGTTGCTCATATATTGTTCATTGAAAAAAATTTATGGAGACGTTTTAGACGTGAAAAAAATTTATGAAAATCAATAAAAAAAGAACAAAATTGTTTATGATAAGAAGAGAATGCAAATACAAGCGCTTTGGTATATACTAATTACAAAATATATAACAATTTTGAGTCCAAATAAAGGTCCTGATCACGTTTTCAAGTTTTTCAATGATTTTTCAACATTTTCTAAAACAGAAAATTTTCGTCATGTTTGACTGTCAGTTTACCTTACCGGTCAGAGTTATTCTGACAGTCGAAATTGATACACAAATATGAGTTGGAAAAATGTGAAATTCATCATATTTTTTTTTGTTCGTCAAATCTGAATGAAAAAATGTTAAAAAAATATATTTTTTAAATAATGAATAATGATAAATAAAATTTTTCTAATTTGCTGAATGAAACTAGGGATCGCGATTTACTATTATTTATGACCTCGATTCTCTCTTATAAGAGTTTGAATTCAAACTATAGTTTGAATTAATGAAAATGTAACTAATTCAATTAGTAGGTAAGTGATTCACCATCGAATTAGTAGAATTCAACAAGTAAGCTAAAGAATCGAATTCTACTACATGAATTAGTAATTTATAACCCTACTTTTCAATTAGTGAAATTTTTGAAACGACTAAACAATTAGAAAATTTATTATTAATGTAACTATTGCCATTTTCATTAACCACATTAGTATTTTTTTAATTTTACTATTTAATTAGTAAAATTTTTCAAGTGACTAATGAATTGTTAGATTCTCATTATTTCAAAAAGGAATGTGATTGTAAAAAAAAAAATGGTGAAAAGTAAAAAAGATATCTACAGGGTGCGCCACCAAAATCCGGACAAAAAACCATTCAATATTCCCGCGATAATATGCTTCAGAAAGATATCGCTTTCAGTGTCTGAAT
>JAPYZL010135069.1:0-21687 GCA_030522825.1 Platygaster orseoliae
AACATCCAGATAACCGGACACTTTAGAAGCACAAAGACCTTTTGGGCTCTGGGATTTCCTCGACTGCGCTAGACCCGACAAAAAAAATGAAAAAAAAGGGCCCATCGTTAAGGTTCCCACTTACGCCTACGAACGCTGCTTATGCGCTTTCTCCGTAGTTAGTTTCAAGTGTTCCACACTGTATATTTTTTATTTGGCTCTGACAGTTGAACTTTTTTCATTTTCCATGCCAAAATTTCATAATTTAAAAAACTTTCATTGCTGAGATACATGAAGTGTAAATTCATGCATTAATTGTAACTAAATTTGTTGTGGCCCAGGTTTATTCAAAACAGATACATAATATGTTACTTCTAATATTGATAATAAATAAAAGTTCAATTTTTAATATTGAAAAAATTATTTTATTTTATAAAAATCTACTATATCATTTTAATTTTTTAAATGTTACACTACATTTTGCCATAAGTATATTTATTTTCACCATGCAGTATAGTAAAACGTCAAATATCGTAATTATAAATGGGTCATTTCAAATAAAATCGTCCAGGCAGTATTTTTTTGCATGAAATTTTTTTTCAGTTTTCGCATCGAAATCGAAGAGACGCGTATTTTTTTTTTTTTTTGATTTTGAAAATCTTTCGTCGTGGGGAATTTTGGAAAATTTATCTAAAAACTTGATTTCGCGCTATTGGTACATGTTAATTTTTTTGTTAAATGCTATAACTTTGCAAAAAAATTACTGATCTTCGAAACTTTTGTTCCTCTTTTTAGGTAAAAGGTCCCTCTAAAAGAAAAAAAATCTGAAACATGATATTAATAGAAAAAACGTTATTAATATCACGATTCAAAAGAAAAAATCAAAAAATTTTTGAGCTCAAAAATTTCCATCGCATCATATTTTTTCTTTATATTTTTTTCTTGAATAGTAATATATATTGTGCATATTTTTCAGAAATTCATTTTTATTAATCACGAAATTAAAAATTTATGTGATAAAATTTCCGGAATTTTCAAATTTATATTATTAAATGATGTTTATATCATATTATTGTGAACGAATCCACAAAAATGTGCACATTTGACACCGTGCCAATAAGTCACTTGAATAAAATTATCAGTGATAAACTCACTTAAACACCGAATTTTCGCAAAATCCACCAAACAACAATTTAACAAATACACACATCTAAATAATAAACAAACGAAAAATTCAGATAACAAAAATCCACACCTTTAAAACTCCTAGAAAAAGGAAACCTTTGTTGCAAAATAAAAATCAACTTTTCTCAAAGTTATCTGAATTTTACCTTCTGTTATCTCCCCCCCCCCCTTGAATAGCTTTTACCTTTATTTCATACTCGAAACAAGAACTGAATCCACAAAATCTCGAATGCAGCCTCAAAATCTTCGCAATCCGAAGCTCATTCGCGATTCCCCTTATTCGTACGGGGTTTCGCCCGTGGCTCTCCTCGACCCGGGATGTTTGCTGGGCAAACTGGTCCAGATCCATGGTAAACTCGGTCCGTTGTTCAGTTGAAATAATGATTTGAATGAACAATGCCGTATCGGACGAGAATCGCTAAACAGTGTGGTCGTAATTCGAAAGTGGATTAGGATCGCGCCGTTATCGCTGTTAGGGCTGCGGCATCTCCGAGGGTATTTATCGTGGCGTTGGTTTTGTCCTCGTCCATTCATTCCAGATATTGGGCCGAAGTGTGTCAAAAACACAGCGATTTCGAATAATTATACACTCGACGCAGCCATTTTCAGGCAGCGTTTCCAAGGGAAAAATAAAGAGATTATATGAAGTTTTAAAAATTCATAAAATTCCATAAACAATTGCAATTTTTATCCCATTACCTCGCAAATATGATCCAAAACGAAACTTCAGATTCGGTTCCCGAATCTCCTCAAATCGAGTTACCGACGGCGTAATGAGTGGCGTTTTATGCATCATTCATGAATACCGTGGAAAAGTGTGAAAACGCGGCGGTAATGGGACGCTTTGTGGGTCCGGATTCGCGGCGTTTTTGCAGACGTAACTGGTTGGGAAAATGGCATGTTTGAATAAGCTTCGCTGTGGTTTCCGAACGACTCGAGTGCACCTCGGTTTTCGCAAATATGCGAATGAACGTGACAATCCGTGCGCTGACATTCGGTACTTTTGAAAAATTCTGGCCTAGGAGTGCGCGGTGCGTGAGGGCGTTCGTTGGGCTTTCTGGCCTTGTTTACCGAGACAAACAGAGCCCAGTGTTGGCGACACTATTGTTAATTTCGTGAATAGTCAGGGAGAAGTTGAAGGAAATTGGACTGTGATTGTTGGAATTGGACTCATTATACTCAGATACTCTCTTAGCTCAAATTAGTCCAATTTTTACTAAATGAAATAGTAACACGTGTTGTTATTAACAAAATAGTCATATTCGGAGATTTTACTATGCAATTAGTAAGAATTTGATATCAAAACAGTTGAATTTTTCACTTATTTCAAATAGTCGTACATTTTTGCTGTTTCATAGTCACGCTATTTTACTATTTTATTGGTCAAAATTTTTTTACTAATCTAATAAACGTTTTTGACTATTTGATGAGTTCATATACTCTGTTTTGAAAAAAAAATACAAAAGAAAATTTGTTTGTAATTGATTTCGTAATGACCTAACCAGATTCGATCACTAATTTGATAGTCATTATTAATATTAGAATAGTCATACAATGACTAAATTATCTGTAAACATTGACTTCTGAATTAGGAATATTTGTATTTTTCACGCAACACTTTTCTTTTTTAACATTTAAATTCACATTTAAATCACAATTCACAAAAATCAACATTCTTTTTCTTTATTAACATTTAATAAAGAAAAAGTTTTATTTGACTAATCATTGAAGTGAAATACTACTAATTGATTTGTCATTTCTTACTTTTTCAAATAGTGAGATGGTTTCATTAATTGAGTTAGTAATTTTCAACTTTTTTATAGTAACCGGATTCCTACTAATTTAAACAGTAAAAAATTACTATCAAATAGGTAAATTAGACTTATTTGATCTGAGAGAGCATGTAGTTTAAGTAGGGGCTCTAAGACTTAAACATCTTTGCTGAGAACAAAATCTTGTACTTTTCGAGATATTTATGATGAAAGCACAGAAATATTGTTTCAATAATATTATTACGCATTTGAGAATATTGTAGTATATTGATTAAAAATGAAATTTTTATACATGAACTGAATATAAATATGAAAATATATACTTATGTTTATTTAAATTTTTCTTAATTTACAATATTAAAATTTATCTTAAATCTCTCATTTTCGATGATTGTTTTTCAAGTAGTGAGAAAATATCTAGTCCTTTTCGACATGTTTATTTATTATATTGTAAAACTTATATTATCAGAATATTATAACTTTTACCATTTTTATTTTTTATTTATATTTAATTGAATTTCATTGATTGTCTTTTTATTTTTATTTTTTATGATTATTATGTGTTTTATGTTATTTATGATTTTATAAAAGTTTAAATATCAGAATATTATAACTTTTACAATTTTTTTCTATTAATATTTAATTAAATTTGATCTATTTTATTTTTCACTTATATTTTTTATGATTATTATGTAGGTATCTTATGTTTTTTATGATATCATAAAAAATGTAATATCAGAATAATATAACTTAAAATTTTTATTTTTCATTTATATTTCATCAAATTCCATTGATTTTATTTTTTTATTCTTATTTTTTTATGATTACTATGTATTTTATGTTTTGCATGATATCATAAAATTAACAATATCAGAATATTATAACTTTTACAATTTATATTTTTATTCTTTTTAAATTTTATTTCATTTTTTTCATTTTTCAATTTCTATTTTTAATTATTATTATGTATTTTATGTTTTGTATGATATTATAAAAGTTATAATATCAGAATATACCAGGTGATTCAACATGACCTGAGCACCCGAAAAATGTATATTCCTTGTAAAATTCTAAGACAATATTTCCTTTGCCACTTTTTACAAAACTCAAGAATAAAACTTGAACATATTGAATATATTACTGGAGCGTTTCACATAATTTTTTAGAAGTTTCAACCAATCAGATTTCTCAGATTTCAAACTCGAATATCTCTTTTGATTTTGAGTTTTGTGAAAAGTGGTAAAAAACTTTTCGATTCAGAAAATTATGAAGAAAATTTAGGTAGAGTTTGGTCCTGGTTTTTATCACCATTTGTTGAACAAGCACACACTGAGAATGTGTATCGTCATCATAACGATAATATCGTGCTATGAATGATATTATAAGCTTGTCATGAGAATCCAGCTGGATCGTGCTATCCACAATAACAAAATATATTCTTCTCGTCACAATACAGTGTATTGTTAAAGAGTATCGTGCTCATGACAATACCAACTTTTCAGTGCATTTATAGTTTAAATTTCAAAATTGAATAACTTTTTTATTTTTGAGTTTTGTAAAAAGTGGCTAAGAAAATATTGTCTTAGAATTTTAAAAGGTATCTAAATTTTTCGGGTGCTCAGGTCATGTTGAACCACCCTGTATAACTTTTACAATTTTATTGCGAATTGAACTGTATTTAGGTATATTCTATTTTAACATACTAAATATGTATGAAAAATTTTACATATATTTTTGAGTGATTAAGTATAAAAATATTCAATGTAATTTATTTATTCATTGTAATATTTTATTCGATTTTGCAATATTGAATTATATCTTAATTTTCTTTCGAGCAGTCGAAAAAAAACATTCAACATTTTCTCAAATATTATAACTTTTGCAATGTTTTTAAGAACTCGACATGATTATTGCAAACATTGTCATTTTCATCCTAGTAATTACAATTTTGCATATTAAAAATTGTTTGTTAACTGTACATGTTACTATATGTATATACTGGTTTTTTAACAGATAATACAAAGAAACTTAGAATATTATCTTTCAAAAACTGTAATATTGATAGACACAATTTTTCAATACAACAATTTCTAATACAGAATATTGCGACAAGTGAGATGAAAATTGCAAAGTGTACAATATTCTTGATCTTTTACCACAAAAAAAGTACGATAAACTCACTCATTCTTTGTTGTGATTTTTGCAACTACGTTTGATACATTTGTAAAATATTATTCTCTCAGTCTTCTTTCCACTCAAAATAGTTGTAATTCTTACAGTATACATGCATACAACTTACAATAAAAAACGCAGTTAAAAATCAGTAAAAGGAAAAACGTTATTCTGTTCTTGAAGTTTTTATTGCCATTGAGTCATAATTTTTGCGCATTATACGAATCCTGAAATTTCGCTGAGTTGAGTTGTAAGTGTGCATATAATTACTTTTGATGACATCGTTAAAATAATTGCACAATGAAAATATGCGAGGATGAAGTTTTATAACGTAATTAAACTTTGTAGCTCAACATTGTACTACACTTTGGAGAAAGAACGTTGGAAAAATGAACTTACGGAGTCAGTAATTAATAAACTTTTTCGATAATGAAGACTTTCTTTGCGAAACAGTGGTCCATATCGTACTTTGTAATGAGCACATGAATATTCATTGAATGGAGATCGGGATGGTCATAACTTGTAGGAATATTTTTTTGAGTTGTTTTATTTAAGAAGGGAACTTGCATTGTCATCCAAAATTCTTCTAAATTTCATAAAAGTTTGTGCAAAAATAAAAAAATTAAATCTTACACATTTCAAATTATTTTGAATTTCTCATCCATGACTAGGATTTTTTCTATAAACTCAATTGTTGGTTATTGAAAAAAGGTAGAAACTTGCAATTTTGAAAAGCTTCAGCGATACTTCTATCAATGAGTCTTTTCTGCGGAATCATTTCTCAACTTCTTCCAATTCTTCGGTTCGAATAAAGCAATAAAGTTTTGAAAAATTCACCAAGAATCGATGAACAAAAACACTCCCCAATTCGTGCAATCAATACGACGTCCTTTTTGATCCTACATAGATTCCTCGAACCCAATCCCATTTTCATCCCCAATTTCAGGCAGACAAAAAAACTGTTCAAAATTCCAGGGATGTCTCGGCCGCAAAAAAGCTTGCAAAAGGAGAAAGAACGTAATGACTCTTTATTTCTATATTGCATCGGAATCGATCGTGCTCGGCCAAGAGGGCATGAAAAAAACAAAGCCCAGATTGCCATTGATCAAATACACGCGCATCTTGGGAAATACAAACGGCAGCGGAAAAAAACGTGGCGCGTGGCAGAGGCGAAGGAAAAGTGAAGTTTTTAAGGTTCAGACCTATCTGTAAATGAGAGTGAAATTCAAAAATATTTCTTGTGGTGATACAAAAAGTTATGATTATCTTCTTCTGTATCCATAAAAATGAATGTCTTTACGTTTTACGCTAATAATTTCATAACTACTGCACGAAACATTCTAAAATTTAGCACAGTTTTTAACTATGTTATTGAAGGTTATAGGCATATCACACACACAAATCAGAAAAAGTCACAACATTACAAAAATCATAAGATCACAAAAAGTCACAAGAAATCATGAAACTTCACAGAATCAAAAATCGCAAAAAGTCACAAAATGACGATAAATTATAAGATCACAAAAAGTCGCAAAAAAATAAAAGTCATAAGAATTCATAAAAATTCAAAAGTCTCGAAATCAAAAATTACATAAAGTCACAAAATCAAAAAATTATGAAATTTTACAAAAAATCACAAAAACTCACTGAATTCCAAAAAGTTCTGGTCTTCGCAAACATTTTTGGTTTTTATTTTTAACTATTTCACTATCCTGTATTTAGAAATTCTAAAAACAATATTATATCATAAGATAGACAAAAGAATTTTATTCTAAATGCAAACGAAATCAGAATATTTGATAAAGTTTTATTTATTCAGTAACAAATATCGCAATACAAAAAGCAAAATTAATAAAAAATTACAATTAATATTAAAGAAGAAATCGATGTTAGTACAAAACGGATATGCATAATATTAATGATTTTTTGTCCGCTATTGACCGTTTGAAACTTAGATTAATTATTTTAAGATAGACAATGTTTGCATTTAGACAATTTTAATGAAAATATTGTCAATGCAGAGTCAATAAATAATGAAAAATTAGAAATTTATTACACTATTCACAAATTTACTACAAGTAGAATAACAAATTGTGATTATTTTTCAATGATTAATTTGTAAATATTTTATTATGGGTAGCGATGCACGCGGGGACGGATAGTATTAAATAAACAATACAAAAATAAATTGTAAGTAAATAATGCAGGAAAACCGCAATAGTAATAGAACAAAATTATTATCAATGTAAATACTAAAATTTAAAGAGCGTAATAAATCTTTTTTTTGTAATGAAACAAAATCGAAAATTTTGAATTTTAGCAACTTAAAAAGAAAAGCAAATCAGGATTCAGAAAAATACATTCTTAAATTTAATTTTAATTTTAACTATTTGCCTAGAAAGAAGTAGAAAAAATAATTTAAATGGTTGTTTCAATGACGAATAAAGGAAAATTTCCCAGAGAATGATAAAAATTTCTGAATTCGTAAGATACAGAAAAATTCTTCAAGTTGTATAAATACTAAAAAAAAAAATACTAAAAGTTTGTATGAAATATGTATAGATACTACCTTCACACAAATTTTTGTTATTTTTATTATATGTATTAGAATAGCACTGAATTCCAGAAATAAGTGATAATTTAAGAAAATCCTACAATTTCTATAAATGCACAAAAAATATAAAAAATACTAGTCATTCAATAAAAATAACTTTTTTAAAATTCAGACTCCAAAATCTAAATAACTTTCCCATTAAAAAAAAAAAAGAGGAATCGTACTTTTGTAATCATATCGTCAAAGTTTGGAAAACATGAAATCTTTAATAAAACGCATTTTCTGAAAAAACTGCATGAAAATATATGATAATATCAGACAATCGTTCAATTCCGATTTTTCCAAATACAAAATATTTCAAAAAAAAAAAAAAAAATCAATCCCAATCCGAAAAAACGAAAATTCAATTCAATTCAATTCCAAAAAAAATCGTTAGATTCCAATACATTCTCAAGAAATATAAAAATACTACAGTCAGTGAATAAAAAAAAATTATAAAATTTGGACTCTTGTATGTTTTTAACATCTCGAAATTTGAAAATTCAATAAATTGTAACTTCGTTATTACATCATCAAATTTTCAAAAACATGAAACTATGAAAACAATACATTTCTCCTCTCTCAGATTAAATTAGTCAAATTTAACTATTTTATAGTCATTTTTTACGATTTGATAGTCATTTTTTTCGATTTGAATTAGTAGGAATCCAGTTACTAAGAAAAAGTTAAAAATTACTAACTCAATTAGTGAAACCAGCTCACTATTTGAAAAAGTAAGAAATGACGAATCAATTACTAGTTTTTCACTTGAATTATTAGTCAAGTAAAACTTATTCTTTAGTAAATTTTGTACGTGTGAATAAGACGAATATTAATAATTCAAAAGTCAATTTTTACCAACAATTTAGTAATTGTATGACTATTCTAATATTAGTAATGACTATCAAATTAGTTATTGGATTATGGTAGGTTATTACGAAGTCAATTACAAACATATTTTCGTTTTTTTTTTTTTTTTTTTTAATTTGTTTTTTTTTTCTTCTTTATTTTTTTAAAACGACTTTTAGATTAGTGAAAAAAATTTGATTAATAAAATGGTAAAATAGCGTGACTATTTGGAATTAATGAAAAATTCAACTATTTTGATGTCAAATTCTTATAATTACATAATCAAATCTTTAAATATGACTATTTTGTTACTAACAACACGTGTTACTATTTCATTTACTAAAAATACCATCCTGAAAATTTTCATTGCCTACACCCACGACACCCAGTATTTCTTGGAGATGAAAAAGAACGCGGCGGAAGTGAATTACAAGCGCTCGTTGATTGAATATTTCTCGAACCCATAACGTACTTCGCAATGGACGTTTACGTCGATAAATCAATCCTAATTCCCGGTCTCGATTGCAAAACTTTTATCGCAACCCGAGGGATTAGCGTCGAGCAATTAGACGCGCCCGGGAAAACAAGCCGCAATTGCATTTCCACGTTTTTCACGAGTTTCCTTTTTCTCCCTTGTTGCAGTCGACTTTGAGGGCCGAAGGTTTTCAATCGAGGAATGGAGCGCTCGTGGCAAAACTGGCAGCGAAAGCACCGCGGTATCGTCCTGTTCAGCCCTTTGTCAACAGCAGAGGAAAGTGAGGAAGTGGATGCAGGTTAGTCAGATTCGTCCTTTTTGCACACACGAGTTAGATTTCAAAAGCGTTTCAATAACTTTTGCAAAAATTCTGAACTCAAGTACAAAGAAGAATTTTACTAAGACAGAAATTTCAAAAAATATTACAAAGAAAATTTTACAGCGTCGCACATATTGCGCAATTCGCTCCAACTTGTTGTAAAAATTATGCGGTTCTCGATGCATCCATATTCGTTACGAATATTCCACCCCAAGTATATTGGAAACGAGAAATTTTGGCAAGGAAAAAGCGGGGTCGACCTCATCAATCATTTGTGCAAAGTTTGGGCGAATGCTCTGAGTAAATGATGGCAGGAATAATGATGAATCTGCATCGGTTTTCTGTCGGAAGCACCAAACTTGAAAAAGTTTTTTTGCTTAAAACTTTATCGAGAAGAGCTGATAAAGCTGGGAAAAATTTTCTGTAACGTACTCTAATCTATATTGATCATGAATAAAGGCGTGGAAAATCAAAATAATTTTAAAGAACGCCCTCGAGGTGATGATTTATGAGGAATTAACAATGATGGAAGGTTTTTCCATCGTGAGGAATAATTGACGAAATGAAGTTTGGATCCAAGGTATATTGATAGGAGTTGTATGAATTAAATTATGGGTAGAATATTCAGAAATTTATGAAAATTTAGGATTTTTGGAAATGTTAAAAAATTCTTTGCAAATTGTGTTCAATATATTATTACTTTGGTATGTGCAACATAATGTTTTTTTTTTTATTTTTAATTGATCATCCAAAAAAGGAAAGATGTATTTTAAAATTAAGTAATACTATACTTTTGTAATCAGATTAATTTAACAATTCAACCGGATTTCAAAAAAAATCGTTTCAAAATTTTTAGAATACACAACAGTAAAATACTGTATTTTTAGTCTAGAAATTTTCGTTTCAAGACTTGAAGTTGTGAATATGTTGACAGATGATCGAATGCGGGATGCCTCGAGCCCGCGACAAGACGACACGTTGAAAAGGAGTTGTCGCGAGCGGGGACTGTAGCGCGAGAAGATAAGGAAGGAAGGGAAGGAACCGCGAGATAAGGAGCTCAAAGAGGGCTCAAAAAAAGGCGCCGTGGTCGCGGTTTTCAATAAAAAAGGTGACGTCATGGGCCCGGCACCCCAACTTGTATCTCACTGAGCGATGCGAGTAGTTGGGGCCGCGGCCCTGCTAGTGAGCATGTGGCTCACTAGAGAATGAAGAAACAAAACGTCCGGACCTTATCATTGATTGTCTGCACGTTCACTTATCTCCTCGTTGGCGCTGCCATCTTCGACGTACTCGAATCGGAAACCGAGAAACGACGCAAGGAAGCGTTGGATGGTTAGTTTTTTTTTTCATAAGTATATAAATTTTTCAATATATGTTGTGCACGGGTCGATTCTGCACATTTTTATGGATTTGTACACAGGACTATATAAAAATCATTTTAAAATACTTATTTAGAAATCCTAAAAATTTGATGCAATATTTTATTTTATTGTTATAGTGATTAACTTCTGAAAAATGTGCACAATCGTCCAGTGCACAATAAATGAACTCGTGCACAATTGACACCATGCAATTAAGATTCTAATTTAATAAGAATCTGATTAATTGGGATACTAAGATTCTCATTATAGCATGAAATTTCGAAAATTTTATGCGATAGAATTAAATTTCATAATTATATTATTGTATTTCTGAAAAATGTGCACAACAGTTTCAATTTCCAAAATTTTATGCTATAAATTTTAAATTTCATAATTACAGTAATGAGTTTATAAAAAATGTGAACAATTCGATGGGTCTCTGCCAGAAGAACATATAGCATGCGACACCTGAACATTCGAACGTACCGTTTATCGCTCCTGAACATTTTGGCGTACAATTGACAGATGTTAAACATTCCAGCGTAACTCCATTTTTGGACTTTTTCCGAAAAATTCATTATTTGTTTTTTCAAACCCTCAAGAATGTTCCGTAAAAAATTTGGAAACCAATTTTCAATTTTTACCCTTCAAAATTGAAAAACAAATCAGGACGTCTTTGAACTCGAACCAACTTAAAGTAACGATTGTTAGGGAAGTTTTTGAAAGACTTTTTTACTGTTTTACATATAGAAAATGTTATTTTATTATGACTATCTTGAATTGTAAGTTCAGTTATGAAAATATTTAATTTATTTCTAATTTTCCGTAGTGGGAACATTCAATGTTTAAAAAATTTCCACTTGGAATAATTTTTTTTGCAACAATAATTAGTTGAAGTTTATAATTTAAATAGATGAATTTTAATATTATGACGCAAAATATGCAAAGGACGACTTTCAAAACCATGAGAAGCATATGCGTCTTGGAAAAAATTTTTTTGCAATAATAATTAGTTAAATTTTATTATTCAAACAAACAAATTTCACAAATATCATTATTCTGATGAAAAATATGGAAAAGACGGCTTTTAAAACCATGAAAAGCATATGCGTCTTGAAAAAAAATTTTTTACAACAATAATTAGTCATATTTCATTATTTAAACAAAATAAATTCATTATAGTATAATCATCAATATTATTGACGCAAAATATGCAAAAAACGGCTTAAGATACCATGAAAGACATATGCTTTTTACAAAAAAATATTTTCGCAACAGTAACTTACATGTACTTGTTTGAACAAATGAATATAATTTATTACAATATGTAAAATATGCCATTGATGACTCCGGGAACGAATCTTGAGAACAATTATCATTTTATACTTTCAAGACCAACTTTATTGAAAAAATTTTTCAACGACACTCATATAATAATTATTTAAATAATTATTTAATAAGTAATAACTCTGAAAATAATCAAAAACAGTAAAGTATCAGGACAGAAAGGTAGATACTTAAAAATGTTTACGTCAAAAACATTTTTTAAGGGAATGAATCAATTTTTCATAATGAAGTTTACAGCTTTCATATTATTAAATAATAAAAAATTATTATGAAGATTATTTATTATAGTAAACAATTATTTTTTCCAAATCCACTACATAATCATCATTTTTCAATGCTGGTGCAAGAAAAATTATTCGTTTTACGCGTGAATTTTTTTATGGACAAATATTTTTAATATGTGCAATTTTTGTCTTTCTCAAAATATAAATAATATGTGACTAGAAATATGTGTAACATAGTGTTTTCAAGCTATCATTGTGTTTCTTGAGTGACGGAAATTTTACATCAAATTATCTCGAAACTGTGATTTGTGGCCACGCTGGAATATTTAACCTCTGTCAATTGTACGCCAAAATGTTCAGGAGCGATAAACGGTACGTTCGAATGTTCAGGTGCCGCGAGTTATACGTTCTTCTGACAGGGACCCATCGAATTGTGCAGTGCACAATAAATACAGTGCTTAATAAAATCGTGCACAATATTGACATCATGCAAAAAAATTGTAAATAATTAAAAGTATAGATAATTAGGATTGTAACGTCTTAATTATGCATGAAATTCCAAAAATGTTATGCCACAAATTTTAATTTCATAATTGTAGTAATGAATTACTGAAAAATGTTCACAATTGTAAAGTGAACAAATAATACAGTATTTAATATGCACAATTGACACCATGCCTAGAACGTATTTTCGGATTGAATTTATACATTAGAAACCGATTTGATTCATCTAAAAGGAGTTTTAATTCATAAAAACAAATTTACCTTCCTACTTATTGGAATTTGTTGTCTAAATTGAAAATATTTCACTGTCGAAAAAAGTGTGTTTGTCTAAAATGAAAATTTATTTAAGTAAAACAAATATTTTATTGATCGAATAATGACTAAAAGTTTGTTTGGGTCAACCAAATTGGTTTTTCAGTGCAAGTACGTCAAAAAAAAAATAATCTAAAAAATTATTATAATTCTATGAAGTTTAATATTGTTTTCTTACGATTTAGTTACAAGAGTGCGATATGTCAATTTTTGGAATTTAGATATTTTTGATATTTACAACTTTTGTGTTCTAATATTCAATTGATGAGAGCTCGTAATTCATTTCCATCGCGTTCTTTTTTATCCCAAAGAAATAAAAATTTCCAGGAAGGGTTTTTTGAGAAAATGTATCTTATTCACGATTTCATGTTTTTGAAATTTCGACGAGATGAGTACGGAAGTACGATTTTTCCATTTTTAAAATTTTAAGGTATTCAAGTTATACGGAATTCGGACTCTGAATTTCATAAATTTCTTTTTCCCATGCATCCGTAAAAAAGGCAACTTTATTTCTATGGAATGCGGGAACAAAAGCCTCTTTTTGGGGTACTAGGAAATCAGCAGGAAATGTCAACAAAAACCCTGAGAAACATTCATTAAATACGGATCAGGCAACTTTCTTCCCTGCGATCCGGGATTTATGAATATTTCCCTAGGGTTTTATTGATAACTCCCACTGATTTCCAAGTACTTCAAAAAGAGGAAAATGACAGTGGTTTTTTTTATGTTTTCCACATTTTTTAGCATTTATAGAAATTCAAGGATTTTCTGGTATTGTTAAAGAATTTTATACAGTTCATTGGAATTTGATGCTAATCCAGTAAAAATGATAAAAATATTTAAAATTTTCGTGAGGGTAGTATGTACAAAGATTTAAAGTATTTTACGGACTTCTAGAATTTTCGTGTTCAAAGCTATTAAGACAATTCTGTAGAATTTTCGAGTATTTTTATAGTTTTCCAGTATTCATAAATTTTTATATTTTGATTCTATGATATCGAAAACTCGAATAATTTTGTGTATTTTAACTGATTTTCTTTAATAAATATCTTGAATATAGATTTTCAGTATACATATTTTTTTTTTCGTTTTTACTTTAAGTATAAAAATGCAATTTTAAACATTCTGTTGTATTTTTCTGGATGTAATTAAATATAGTGTTGAATAAATTTATGCATAAAGATTCGAAGTTTTAGAAATTTTCAAATACAATATTTACATGACATTTTCAAGGATTATTATCTAGTATTTTTATAGATTTCTCGTATTTTCGTGAATCGCTGCATACATTTGTAAAATTTAATGCCTTAAAATCCGAAATGATTTTTTGGGTATCTATCTCAGGGAATATACATCTACATAGATTTTCACCATTTTTTGTGTTACTCTTACTTTTTTATCTTTAGCATTTATGTGGTTTTGTAGCGTTTTTGAGGATTTTTTAGCCGTTTTATAATCCATTGATTGCTTTAAACATTATCTAAAATTTTTGCAGCTCTCGAATATTTGTTTTTATTGAAAAAAAAAAATATCTTCATTTATAAGTTTCTAATATTTACAGTATTTTTGGTATTTATAATGTATCTTTATAATTTTGAGGTTTTTGCAATATTATTATCGATTTTTATACGGCTTTTTAGAATTCAAAGCTATTAACTTTTTTAATATGTTATCAAACTTTCGAAAGAATAATATCTACAAAGATTTAAAATATTTCATAAATTTTTTTAATTCGTTCATTTAATGTTATTTATACAATTTCGTAGTCATTTCACACATTTTCAGTATTTTTCTAAATTGCTTTATAAAGTTTTAGGATTTCATGCTACAGTATAAAGAAATTTTTACAATTTCGACCATAAAAATCGATTTTCCACGAAAAAGTATTTTTTATACAAACTTTCAGAATTTTTTTTTTTCTATACATTCTTACTATTTATACGATTCGAAGAATTTTCCGGTATTTGTGTGGATTTCTTTAAAAATTTCTAGAAATACAATAGGTAATAATTAAATTTTCGAATTTCCCTCTTACCTATTGTATTTTTAAAAATTTTTGAAGAAATCCATAAAAATACCGGAAAATTTTTCGAATCTTATTAATAGTAAAAATGTACAGAAAAGAAAACAAAGAAGTATACTGAAAGTTTGTATAAAAAATACTTTTTAATTTTACATTTTTACTATTGATCCGATTCGAAGAATTTTCCGGTATTTTTATGGATTTCTGCAGAAATTCCTAAAAACACAATAATAATTAAATTTTCAAATTTCCCTCTCACAATAAAATCAGATGATCCGAAATACCTTTCAATTTTCGCACCACGACTAATCAGCATTCCATCACGCATTTTCCACTTCCACTGACATCGATAATTCATCATCGACATGAAATCCCGGAACTCAGGCACGGGTATGAAAAAACAGATTTTTCCGGAAGAACGTTACGACTGGATTTTCAGTGTTTTCGTGACCCGGTGCTTAATAGTCCCGTTTGACGAGCCGGGGTAATGCGCACTCCGTATCAGTACGAGGGCTGAATTATTATTCAGTGCCGAGCTATAAATTCCTGGAAAAGGCGCTTTAAATGTTTCATTTAGAACAGGCTTCGCGGGTAAATGTCGCGTGAACGTCCACCGGTTGCAATTTCGCTATAGATTTTTATTACAAAACGTTCCGAGCCAAGTTAATGAGGAAAAACAGCTCATTCCTCCGTCTAGGAACTTTCGGCGAATTAAGGCGAAGGAAGCATGAATGGTACACCTGAGGTCGTAAACAGAAAATTTATCCGACATCGCAACATAAAATTTTTGTTGCGGCTTACATGTTTATATCAAGGAACAATGTATTTATTTTCCCATGAGAAAACTAAGTGCAATGGCGATTAACTATATTAAAGATAATAATGAAAATACTTTGAAAAAACACATTTGGCTTCATTAGTTCATAGATTCAGAAACTTTCGCCGAACGTTAGAGTTCTGATATAAGTTTTTGGTTTTTTCCTATTCTGCAGCCGTTGAAAACATGATTAAACGCAAGTACAATATAAGCGAGGACGATTACAAGATCATGGAAACGGTTGTGCTGAAGACGGAGCCACACAAAGCCGGCCAGCAGTGGAAATTCGCCGGTGCTTTTTACTACGCTACGACCGTGCTCACAACCATCGGTAAGAAACAAAAATTTTTTCTATTTTCACGCTATTTTCACGACAGCATTTGCAAGAGCTGTAGAAACTGTAAAAATTAATATACATACATACAAAAATTCAAATTTCAAAAAAAAATACAGTCGTTTGAACAAATCCTTGATGCAACCATCGAAGATTATTTGAATAATTTTTATAATATTTCAAGAATTTTCAATTATTTTTGATAAAATTACTTTATCATATACCTATATAAACAAAACATGCATTGTATACAATGTATGAAAACGTTCCTTATTCGTGCAGATAAATTTATTACTTATCATCATATTTATGTAGGTACTAAATATATAATTCCTAACGTTTCATGCTTTAATTTATCTTAAACAATTCAATTCAAACTTATCAACATATTATCCAACAAAATATGAATTTTATTTATCATAACATTCAGTTTATATCTTGAAAAAATTTTTCAATTATTTATAAAAAGGACTCAGTTCTTGTTAATGATATAACTTCATTGCTATAAAATGTTTTGACTTGAAAATCGTTGTTAACTAATATCAAGAAGACTAAAGTTTTCTCTAACACCCAAATATTACCATAATTTTGCTGCGAACTAATGGAAAAAACAGTTATTGAATAATAGATATTTTCTTATATGATGTTCTTGTTAATTAATATACAAAAATCATTTTTATTCACGAGAAATGTTATTTTAATTTTCCTAATATTCAAACAATGAATAACAATTAATTTGTCATGCTTTTTCTAATGTGAGAAAAACTGTAGAAATTATATTTTAAAGAAAATATAGCTGTTTAAACACTTATTTGATTAAACAATCGAAGATTATTGAAATGTTTCCGATATTTTCAAATGTTTTTCAATCAATTACTTTATTGAATACCAAAATATGTTTGTCTGTGGTGGTTATAAACAAATTACGTTTTCTGTAGAATGTACCTAATCAACAATACTTGTTTCTTCAGATAAATATTTTATTTTTATTATGATTATAATTATAAATATTATTAATGTACTCAGAGTATAAATTCAAACATTTTATGATTTGATTCATCTTAAACAATTTGTCTCGAATTTATCAACATATTATCCATCTAAATATAAATTTTATTTATCATAATATTCAATTTGCAGCTTCTAAAAATTTTTAGTTTATTTAGAATGAAAGATTCAAATAACTTAGTTCTTATGGATGATTTAACTTTGTTGCTATAAAATGTTTTGACTTTAATATCATTGTGAATGATTATTAAGCAAAATAAATTTTTTTCTTCTTTCCAAATGTTACAATAATTCCCTTCTCACATATGGAAAAATCAATGTATTATAAATAAATTTATGCCTGTACGATGTTTTTAGTAAACTAAATCCAAAAGAACAATTTTCACCTCTCGAACAGTTATTTTTATTTTCTTTATATTCTGATAATGATCATTAATTAATTTTTGATGTTTTTGCTGATGGAAATTAAACAATGCATATCAAAGATACTCGTTTATTATACAATTATGAACGGTAACCAATTTCACCGAATATTCAATTGAAAGTTCGCCTCAATATGTTTTCATAAATTAATGAATGAAAAAACAAATGGCTAGCTAATTAAACAATCAACGATTCATTAAATGAAAATCGAAAAAATTAACATGTTAACTATCTTTAATTGTTTTGATGAACGTCAGTCATTGATTGTTCGGTTTGCATAACGTGGGATAATTACATTACACCTGAAATGTTTGATGAAAAATTTAAATTATCATGTTATAATAATCGGATTTTACATGCTGTTGAAAAAAAACTCACGAATTCGTGGAAATCTGGAAACTTGTTTCATTTATTTTCGTCTATTATAATTAAAAAAACCTAAATTGGAGGATATTGATGAATATTTTTCAATTTAGAGATTACGAAGACTATTATAGATTTTCTACCTAAATCTTTGTAAATAAGTTTTTCCAATCATGTCTGACATACGGCTGACTTACCTACTGAAATCACATCGAAAGGTCAATTTTTTCATAAAACGAACTATTTCGTTGCATCAAAAAAGTTATTCCAACATCAGTAATAGGTTTCGATCTAAAAAATTGACATAGAATTTTTTTCGTGAAACAAAACAAAAATTTTTGATGAATTTTGATTTCCTTTTTTGAACATGTTAAAAATTAGATTTCACCTACATGATAAAATAATTATATTTTTTACGGAGATTAGAACTAGTTAGTCCATAACTATTAGTATATGATCTAATTTATATTCATAAACTTATATGCATTTATGATCATTCATCAAGGGTTTCACACATTTTCATTGCTGTAATTATGATGTAACGTCACTTTATTTCCACCTATAACCAAGCACTTTTTGATTAGATTGTGAGATTACGTCTTGTTTCAATTTTAATAGAGTGATTCCATGAAACTTGGAACTTTATGTACCGAGTAAATTATTAATTTTGTCGGTGTCGTAAAGTTGTTTCTGGATTTATTAAGTTCGTTTTACGAGCGAATGAAATGAAACCGCAATTTTTGATTTATTAAATTCGCTGATTAGATGCAAATTTTTTAGTATGATTGTCTTGTTTGCAACATTTTGAATGATTAATTTTTTTATGTGGAAGAAGAGGAAAATTTACTGAAAAGTCAATATGCGAATTGTGAAAGATTTAAATAATTTTAAAACGTAAATAAAAAAAGACATGCAATTTTCATGAATAAATAAAAACATTAATTTCGTGATTTTTTCTAATTGTTATGATATGGAGAAAAAAGTAATTTATTTATTATTATGAAACTTTTTTGAACGTATAAAATTCCATTTCAATTCTTTATCAGGCTATGGACATTCGACGCCAAATACGATCAGCGGAAAAGTCTTTACAATGTTTTACGCGATCGTGGGAATTCCGCTGGGCCTCGTTATGTTCCAAAGCATCGGCGAACGACTTAACAAATTTTCTTCAGTGGTGATAAGAAATGTTAAAAAACTCTTGCACTGCAAAGACAGTCAGGTATGTGCTACACATTATCAAAATAGGATTTTCTGCCTATATTTCATTCAAATTAAATCATTTGATTTTTGTTGATAATAAACCAGAAAAATTATCTCCAAAAATCCATCGAATATCGAAAAATTCCAATAAATTCAGTAAATTGTATAAATTACAATGCTTTCATAAAAATTTTAATTTGTTTCATCGTTGAATTATTTGTTCCTGAAAATGGCATAATTAAAGCCAAAAATGAGATTGCAAAGTTTTATTCCCCATTGAAAAATTGGCTCCTAAAGGACGTTTTATTTATATATGATTTGATTCAGGTAAATGGAAAAGTGCCTTGATATTGATGTAATTTTCGTTTACACAGGCGTCGGAAATAAACCTGATTTGCGTGGTGACGACGCTCTCGATACTGACGATAGCGGGCGGCGCCGCCGCGTTTTCAACATACGAGGGCTGGACTTATTTTGACTCCGTCTATTACTGTTTTATCACTTTAACGACCATCGGCTTCGGCGACATGGTGGCTCTGCAAAAGGACAACGCGCTCGACAACAAGCCCGAATACGTCATGTTCTCTTTGATCTTCATCCTTTTCGGACTGGCTATTGTCGCCGCCTCGCTCAACCTCCTCGTGCTCAGATTCGTCACCATGAACACGGAAGACGAAAGACGAGATGAAGCAGAAGCTTTGCAGGTGGTCTATTTTTTCAGTTCATTTTCAAGAATCACTTGCGATTCGGGGAAAAATAGGATTGAACACTGGAATTTTTTATATTATATTAAAACTATGATGATTTTACAATACTTTCATATTAAATATAAATACAATTAAATTGTATTTATAATATATAATATAATATAATTATGAATAAAAATAATATAGTTATTAAAAAAGTTAATATTTATTTTTCATTAAATATTATATTTAATATTATATTAATTATTATAATTATGCTTATTATTATTTATTAGATACATTATAAATTAACCTGGGACCATTATAAGAACTGATAAAATTATTGAAATTAATAATAATGAAATTATTTCATATTATATAGTATAATATACATATAATATATAATTAATAAAATATAATATAAATCATATAAATTCAAAAACTGTCATTTCAAAATATGAAATATTCAAAATTTTGAAGTCTAAAATTTTTTTATAGTATTATACAGTTCGATTTTTGTGATTTTCAAGTCACTGATGAAAAAAAGTTTTTTATTTTCTGACAGTTTAGGTATTTTTTGTGTTTCTGGAGTATTAAAACAATTTTCAAGCTTTCCTCGTAGTAAAATAGACGCACATATAGATAACACTGGCAGACAAAAAAAGATTTTTTGTTTGATGCAGGATAGGCAGTAACTTTTTAAGAGTAATTTCGGCACGTTGAATCTGAAAATGGCAATGATTCTGCTCCATCAGCTCTTGTTTTCGCGGTATTCAAAAAAATACATTTTCTTCTACATCCAATGCTTTTTGTTTTCATAATTTTTTTTTCTTGTGTACTTAGACCAAAACCATTTTTTTATGTTATGAGTTTACAAACAAATATAATCAATTTTGTTTCAAATGAACATAAATTATGTGCATGACAAGGGTTTACATTTCAAAAATTTCCAAATTTTGGCTTAGAAATCAATTAAATCTTGTCTCAAACATAATTTTTGAATGGAAAAACTTTCAAAATATGTTCAGTTTTAGGTTTTTTGGTTTGAGTAATATCCATAGCGACTTAAAAAAATGGTTTTTGACTAAGTACACAAGAAAAAAATATTATGAAAATTCAAAACATTGGATGTAGAAAAAACTTTTTTTTCTAATGCCGCAAAAACAAGAGCTTATTAGGCAAAATCGTTACCATTTTTCAATTCAGCGTGCCCCAATTACCTTAAAAAAGTAACTGTCTGCCCTGCAGCAAAATCGCTGTTGACCAGTGTAATCTACGAATAGAAGTTTTAGAAATTTCGAGTTCTATTAGAACATAAAAAATATTAAGACAGATTTGAGAGATTCCATGGCTTTCTAAAATTTTCGAAGACGAAAGATGAGATAAAGCAGAAGCTTTGCAGGGAGTCTCGTTTTTCAGTCTGTTTCAAGAATCACTTACAATAAAATTAAAGTAAATAAATTAATATACATGTTATTTTTCAAATAATGTAATTTATTACATTGAATAGAAATGATTTTAATTGATTTTAACAAATGACACGCTGATATCAAAAATGAAATGTGTCAAAGGTTTGAGGAAAAACGAATTGAAAAAAGCTGAGCGGAAAAATGCAACGAAATCGGTTCTGAGGAAAAATAGAACGAGATTCTTTTAGAGGAACAATGCAATAGATTTTTTTTCTTTGAGGAAAAGTGCAACGTGTACGTTTCCAGAGGAAAAATTCAACTGAATTCAA